>JAPMOQ010058327.1:1201-20859 GCA_026543055.1 Argiope trifasciata | reverse complement strand
ATTAAGAATTATATAGGCTTATATGTCCTTTATTAAGAATTATATAGAATTATATCTAATATTTTTATAATTATATATTGATGTATTATTTTTATCCATTATAATAAAGATACTTACTAAATTAACATAGAATTTAGATACTTTACCTGTATTATTCAAACTTTTCATTAACATTTGCAACTTTTTTAAGACTTTACCATCTTTTCCAAGCAAGTTTGACCTTTTGATTAAGCATTTTGAAGCCAGGTGAAATCGTTTTCATTAAACATCTAAATTGTTCATTTGACATTTTTTTGAAAGCTATTTATTAAATTTCCCTTTTTCTTTTTTTAAAGCTGGTATTATACAGATGATCATTTGTAAAAAAAGTTCTATTGATCCATGTTACAACTTTCATTGCTTGATTGTTAAGATATTTCGAAATAATTCCTTGTTCCCTAAAAACACTATTTGAATAGCAACGTTCCTCATTCTTCCCTCATCACATAATATTGAAACATCAGCAATCAGATACAGCTGAGCCTCAGTCACGTTTCCCTACCGTATATAAAAGCAATTCTGGACTCAATTCTGGCCGAGAAACGCATCGAAATATACTTCCGCCTAACAAAAGGAATCGGAATCGAAAAGGCAACTCAACTCCGCTTCCACAGTCTGCTTGTACGTGGGATCTTGTATGCTCTTGAATATAAAGACAGCCTGGAACTTTCTGCTGTAACTTTGTTTCGAGAAGATATGTTCTGAGTAGAAACATTCGCGCAGTTAAAGCAATGTTTTTTATAAATAGAAGCATTGTTATCTGTTTACTTAAGAGCTAAGGAACTGTATCTTTTTTCCAAGTTAATTTGAATGCAAAAAGCGAAACATTCTGAAAAACAGTGTACCTCCTAAATTTGAAAATACGTAAAAAAATTCAATAATTTCGAATGAAGGTAGATGGAAAAACATTGTTTATACAGTGGAGACAGAAAAGAAAATAGAATTTTTACATTGCAAACTAGAATTTATTGGTCCCAGAATTGCCAATTTAAAGAGGCGTTTTTGCATTTCCTTTATGAATATAATAAAGTCATTGCAGTTGCTTTTGGTATCCTGATGCATTTAGAAATTAAGACTTCAATTAATTGATTATATTTTTTGCTGCATTTAACTACATTTCTATTTGCTATGCTCTGTTTTCTGATGAAGATTGATGTAAAAAGAATGTTTTCTCATCAGCTGAGATCATGGAAAAAGAATGATTACGCTAACAAATTCCCTATCATATGTGATTCATCACTGCATCAACTGCAGAACCACCTAAATGTTAAAAATATAAGTTCTGTTGTCAAAAACTTCTACTTTCAAGATTTTTAAACAAGTCAGGCTTCATTTCCATCCGTGTTATGTTGTGTGTGTGTGTAGTTATCAAGCTTTAGTTTCCTTTCACTTGCGAATTAGTGGTTTTTACATTTTCTCTGAGTTTCTCAATGCTCCCTTTATAACTGAATTTCCAGTTTCAATTTATTTTTAGTATGGAATTTCTGCAATATTAGAAAAAAACTGTCAAGAAATCAATTGAAAAATATTTAGAATGTTCTAGCCTAAATGAATTTTGAATATCATCATCTGAGAAAGATAAATATTTTAAGATACACTATATGCTATGCTTGAAAGTATCAGCTTATACAGTCAGCTGTCATGGGTGGTTCAGCTACATTAATAACAAAACCAAGATGAAATTCTTATGAAAATCTAAATCCCCAACAATGTTGTTTTATGATTATAAAGATACTAAAGATGTCTTGATTATCTATTTCCATACGATAGTATCGGATGTCATAAACTTGGTTCAGCTTCATTACTTAATGATTTTCGTCACTTTTTGCAACTGTTATTTAGTCCAACGGCGAGTTTTTTTTTATGAAAAAAAATTGTTTTCTTGCGGGCAATAACGTTCACTGCAACTTATGACTTCATCTTGTTGCACGGTTCATGTTTCTGATTCAGGATTCAATTGGCAAGATTTACAGATACGTATATTGAGACCCTTCATCGTCTATTTTAATACATTTGTAAAAAGTTAAATTTACTAGAGATTAAAACGAATAAACCTGACAAACTATTTTATATTATATTGAATATTTTAACCGAGTAACGTACGATATAAATTAATAATTTCAGCCTATTAGATAATATATGTACGTGTAGTAGTTATCTGTGTCTACTATACTATTCGTTATACATAGCATCTATATCTACTATACTATCTGTTATACATATCATCTATATCTACTATACTATCTGTTATAAATAGTCTCTATATCTTCTATATCTATCTGTTATACTTAGGAATAGCGTGTTAGAGCATTGCATCATTGAAAATTAATGTTCTGTAATCTAAATTTTTCCTCTTATGAGACAGTACACACTGGCCTTTTGTAATGAATACGCAATAGCATGAAATAGAAGATGATTTAAATTGTTTCCTCACAGCATGATAAAGAAAATTACTTCCATTTCTGTAAATTTTGCTTCGTTTCCTTAGTATTTTCTATTTTTAAACTACGAGAAAAAAATTGGAAGCTCATTTTTTTCTGCTAACTGCAACCAGAAAAACAAGAACTATATCTGAAATAGAATCTTTCCTTCTAAACTTCTATTCCAACCCATTAAATGTCCGGATTTTTTTTTGGAAGCTCACTTCTATAAAAAAACTATCGAAACCATATATAGGGAAAAAATTATTTTTTATGTACAGAGACTTTTATATTTGGATGGCACTGTATTAATCTGATATTTTGAATCCTGTATTCAAAAGCATCAGTTACACATGGCTGATGTAGACTAAAAGTATCAGATATTAGCGTCAGTTTTCAGACTTAATTGACAGACTTGATAGGTAATCTCACCCACTTCATTCGTTTTCTGGAAAGTAATACTTTTTTAACTTACTACCAAGTAATAGGTCGATGAAGCCTAGCTCACAACCTTGATTCAGGGCGAAAATAGCAAGTATGATTTTTTTTAAATTATACATATTATTTCTTTTCTTTATCTGGAGTAAAATGACTTCAAAAGCAATTTTTACTTTCTTTTGAAATATGAATATACGAAAGATTGGCTGGCTTTATCATATTAAAGCTATCGTATAAAAACAAAGTTTTTGACTAAGTTTTGCTCGTTTTTCAAAATAGGAAATATAATGTAACGAAACTAGATTATATATCTCGGTGTTTTATTTTTCTAGGTCTAATAATAACTAATAGAACTAATAGTTTGTAATCTATTTTCTCCCCCTTTTACTACTTTCTTTAATCGTTTTACTATAGTACTCTCAATTGTGAATGCCAAAACACGCTATTAAATTTAATAGCATGTGTGTAGCACGTTTTAATAGAATTGAAATTAATTTCATTAAATTATGACAAAAATATTATGTAATTCTTTCATTAATCCTTGTGTTAAGAATTTATGATCTTGTTTTATCAGAATAAGTTTACCCATTATTGAAGAAATATAAAAAAATTTCTGTCGTTTCGCAGAATAGGACTTTCATTTCTGAAATATAAGTTCTAAAAAATGAATTTAGGAACTGACTCTATGAAATTTTGCTGAACACATTACTTATAAGTTTATATTGAATTTAAAACATACCTTAATATGCTACTGCACTTAGAGCATTGATGAAGAAAAGAAAAACAGTCATACATTATCATATAACTGCACATAGAACATTGAAGAAAAAAGACATTCATACATTAACATATTACTGCACATAGAACATGGAAGAAAAAAACAGTCATACATTAACATATAACTGCACATAGAACATTGATGAAGAAAAAAAGACAGTCATACATTAACACAGTGATTCTCAACCTGTGGGGCGCGCCCCCCTAGGGGGGCACCAGCACACTAATGGGGGGGCGCGAGCATATCCAAGAGAAAATGTCATTTTAAAAAATGATAAAGTGACTGAAAGGAAAGAACACACACACATACAAAACAAAATACATTTCGACATATTTAATAATTAACTTATTAAATTAAAACTTATTAAATTAAAAACAAATTTAATAATTATTAGTGACTTCCTTGGGTCTGTTTTCCTTGGTTACTTTTTAAAATTTTTTGCTAGCATTGATAAATGATTTTCAATGGTTACAAAAACAACTTTTACATGTTGTTCTTCAGCCTTGTAAGTTTTAATGGAATCATTCAAATTTGCAAACATTGTTAAAGTTTCCTTGCTTTAAATTTCTACTCCACAATTCCAATTTCCTACAAAAAGCATTAACTTTATCACTCGTATCCAATATAAGTGTATTTGCTCCTTGCAGTTGAAGACTCAAGTTATTTAATTTCTCGAATATGTCGACCATGTAGCTCAATTTCATCACAAATAAACTATCGCGAAAATTCTCAGCTTCCGGTCTGTTTTCCTCTTCTAGGAAAACGGCAATTTCTTCTCTTAATTCATAAACACGTTGCAAAAATTTCCCTCGGTGATAACCATCTTGCATCGCAATAAAATAGTAACGCTGAATGTACTGCATCCATGTCTTTACAAAGTGCGGAAAAGATTCTTGATTTCAGGGGTCTCATTTTTATATAATTTACTACGGTTACAACCGTAGTTAACACAATATTCAAACCAGGATATTTCTTTGGAAGCCAAAGCTTCTCTGTGGATCATGCAATGTGTCCAGACGCACTGTGGAGATTTTTGTTTCACAAGTGCTTGAATACTTTGGAATCTTCCGGACATAGACCGAGCACCATCGGTGCATATTCCGACGCAATTTTTCCATTCTATGTTTGCCTCGTTCATAAAATCATTTAAGGCAATTTTTCCATTCTATGTTTTCATTCCATTCTCGTTCATAAAATCATTTAAGATAGCAAATAATGCGAGTGCTGTTGCTTTGAGTTCTATTGTTTTACAGAAAAGTAATTCTTATACTACTGACAAATCATCACAAAATCGGACATAGGCAATAAAATGGGCATTTTTATTACTATCTGTTGCCTCATCGAGTTGTATTGAAAACAATTTGTCACGTAACTTCGACAAAAGCTGACACTCTACATCTTCAGCTATATCAGCAATTCGACGGGCAACAGTATCATTTGTAAGAGTTATAGACTGCAATTGTTTTGAAAAATTAATTCCAAACATAATTTCTACAATCTCAATTGCGGCTGGCAAAATAAGCTCTTCACCAATGGTGTGAGGCTTTTTACATCTGGCTATTTTATATAAAACTTTGTAAGAGGCAATTAAAGCTTTTTAATTCACAGACGAAGCTTTTTTAAACAATGATTTTTACTTTTCATATGATTTTAATTTTAATTCGAAGAATTCTCTGGGTTTGTTTACATAATCACTATGAAGTGTTTCCAAATGTCATTTAAGTTTATTAGGTTTCATGCTGTCTGCCACCAACATTTTTGAGCAAATGATACACAGGGGCCTTACTTCATTTATTTCAGTACTAGTGAAACCAAAATTTAAGTATTCTTGAGAATGTTTACTTGATTTTATTTTCGGAACGACGCTCGTCGGTGTACTTGTTGATACTTGTCTATCGACTAATGCTCGCTTACGCCTCCTTAAAAATTTATCCATGATTCTGCATAAGTCTGCTTCCGTGAATATTTAATACGGTGAATTGAAATTACACGAAAATATACATAACATACACATTCCGAATAGATTCAATAGCGATAGCGTTGGAAGATGACTCAAATGAGATTGTCTGGAATTGAAATTGGCGTCATAGAACTTTCTCCTTCTCCCTATGAGAACTTTTGTTCACATCTGCGCACGCTCCTAACTTAACTTTTAAGCTGACCAGACAAATCGAAACTTCTCGCGAAACCGTGTGAATGCCCGACATGGCGGGACGCAAGAGCAATAAAAGGGCAAAGGACTCGTTTTTTCAATGCTGAGGGTCAATGTTGCAAAATGTTAATAGATTTCCGTATTCTTGGTAATTTGTAAAGTTTATAATTAAGGTTGTAGGTTGTAAGGTTTAGCGTCAAAATACTCAAAATACATTATTATTGTATACATTTTATTGTATGTGGTGGGGAGGGGGGGGGGCGAGATGAAAATTATGAGTGAAAATTGGGCCGTGAATACTAAAAGGTTGAGAAACACTGCATTAACATATTACTGCACATAGAACTTTGAAGGAAAAAAACAGTCATACATTAACATATTACTGCACATAGAACATTGATGAAGAAGAAAAAAACAGTCATACATTAACATATTACTGCACATAGAGCATTGAAGGAAAAAAAACAGTCATATATTAACATATTACTGCACATAGAACATTGATGAAGGAAAAAAAGTTTTAATATTGAAGTGTTCGCTTTGTTCCTGGCTTAAGTTTTAGGTTCATATCTCACACAAGCTGCATGAGTTAGGTGACCTCTAGCGGGTAGAAGCAGAAATGTCATTAGTAAAGCGGCGGAGCAGTATATTCTGAATACTTCATTTAAGTACAATTTCTCAGTTTTATTAAACACTATAAGCCAATTTATATGCTGCTTTTAATAAATTATTTTTAGCTTATTATTAAGTGTGATTTAACTAACTATTATAAGTAACAAATGTATATTTTATCGAAATGCGTGAAGTAAAAAAAAAATCATAAAATGATGAGACCGATAAAACTTTTTAAAGGCTAATCAAATTTTGCTTAGCCTCAATGCATTCAAGTTCATTTGGAAATTCCTTCGACGTATTTATGTTCTGAATCATTTCGCAATATTTTTGTATACCTTGCAGTAATATTTATATTCAATGAATTATTTCGCGACTCTTTTACACTTGAGATTTCTCAACAAACAAGATTTTAACATTTCTTTTAAAACAGAAATTGTCCAAGTTTATTTTAATCAACCCAAATAAATCATTAATGCTCGAATTTCATTCTTTAAAAAATTCTTCATTCTATACTCCCGTCTTTTTTTCTGCGTTATTCCTTTAAAAGCAAATATGTTACATTTTAATTACAGTAAAACTTCAAAGTCATGAAAGAAAATATCTGCAGCTTTGTGACATTCTAACTGGTAGGAGCAGAAATGTCCATCAATAAAGGGGAAGAGCAGTATATTCTGAAAACTTTTTTTAAGTAAGTCACTAAATTTAAGGTATCCGACTACGAAAAAAAGCACTGGTTATCGACCACATTGGCGAATTTTTTTATTGTTATTTCTTGTAAATTAAACTTTCCTTTTCCCAAAACAGTTTTCCTTTACTAGGAAAAGAAAGGCCTGACCTATCATCCAGGTCGCATATTTATTCAACAAAAATTTGTCTTTAACCCAATTTTGTCAAAACTTAAATTTTCATAAAAGTTCCCCTACTGTTAACATGATATCTCAAAAACTATTAGAGGTATTTACACAGAAATTTCAATGAGTGTTTTAAATAATGTGGACAATGAAGTGAGCCAAAATTTTTATTTTTGGTGAAATAATTTTTTTATTTATAGGGGTTTTTGGAAGATTTAACTCAAGATGTTTCTTAGATTTTGGTTCATTTCATTCATCAGTATATTCCAGAACTTGTGCACAAAGAAAAATAGGATTGCTGCATTACCATTTTGTGTAGAAAGCTAACCGTTTGGATTAAATTTCACTAAAATTTACTACAAATGTTCCTATTTCTCAAAATACATTATGTTTTCAAATAATTTTGTTGTATTTATGATATTTTGTATTATAATTGACAATACATCTAAAAACCATAGTTTTAAATAGTTTTTAAAAAATCCGATTTTTCAAAAAAATTCCTTCGAATGTAGTCGGATACCTTAAGTACAATTACTCAGTTTTATTAAAAATTAACAAGAATATTCCGAAATTCCATTAACCCTGCTCTATTCATTGGTATTGAAACTAAAGGATTTTAATAAGATATGAAATATCTTACTTGAAGAATTCCGCCCACTCCTTCAAGCCAATATATATCCATCCTTTGTTAAGGTGACAGTGAACTTCATATGGGGTTAGAATAATCTAAATATCTTGGCTCTGGGGTGACGTGGAAAGGGCACCACTCAGAAAATGCTCTCCAGTTTACCCACCACTTCATTTACCGGACATTAATCCCATCAGCCAAGGCTACCTCCGAGCTCAGTGTCCGACGGCCGGACTAACAACGGGCGAGTCCCCAGGGACCAGACCCAATAAGGGCATTGCGGCATTATTAGGTAACGGAGCAAATGAGATTAGGAAAAGGTCTCAGGTCTTGTTTGGGAGAGGGCTGGTGAATTGGACCTCAAAGAAAAGGATGCAGTGCGCTCTGCTGAAAAAGGGTTTTCTTCCATTTTTTTTTGTCCTCTTTGATGGAGGTATTGTTCCAGGATATTGGATGGGACAAGAGAGTATTGTGACTTATTCATTTCTGAGAAATAAAGGTATTTAGAAAATATTTCATTTAAGATGTCTTGTGAACCTTGCTGTTTATCTGAACTTCTAGAAGACAATAAATATAGTGGTGGCAATATTTATTGCTTTTGTAGAAATTTTCTATATTTGTAGTCAGTTCTAGGAACGTCGGTCTTAATTCAATTGTATAGCATCTTTTAATTTTTTGAACTGTCATAAACAAGAAAAAAAAACATGTGAAACGATTGTTCAATCACTCAAGTATAAAAATTGAACTTTAGCATGCCAATAGAAAAAAAAACCCCGTTTTTTAGAAAAATGAACCTTATGTAATAAAAAGGGATCATTTTGGTTATTTTATAGAAAATTTGATCTTTCATTACTTTCAAACCATTTTATATTCTAATCAATCTACTCAAAAAACATTTCATCAACATACAGAATATTTTTCATTGTGAATGAAATCCATTCATTTTTTTTAATTGTTCATTTTTAATACATTCATGAGAAGGTCATGAATTTATCAAGGCTTCATTAAAAGGAAATCATTGCCCGTAAAAATGAATATCATTCATTCGTTTTTATTTTGTTTTCAGTTTAAGCTCATTTTCTTGTATAAAAGACTTTTTAAACTGAAGACAGTGGGTTCTTTTTGTGTTAATGATAAATATAGTACTCGCCAGTTTTTAGAGTTCATTAATATTCTTATGGAAATGTTTAAAAAAAAGAATATCTTGAAAATTTTTATAATAATAATAAAAAATTAATCAAATTATAAGTATTTAAAATAAAGGTTAATTTTTACGAACAAATTTAATTTACGTAATCTTCTAGAAAGCCTTACATACAAGTGATATTCATAAAGGCTAAACCATATTTAAAAGAATACTCTTAAATATCCGCTATAAGAATGATATTAAATAAAACATTGCACTTGCCCAAAAATTTGAGCTCGAGATCTTGATAATTCGTGATTTAAAACTCTCTGAATTGAAAGAAAAATTCCCTGATATCACTTTGATCCGTTGGCGAAATCTAGATTTAAAACTGAAGAAATTGAAAAAATAAGCTATTTTGACCTTTTACTTTTTTACGCTATTATTAACAATGTTGGCGACGGCATCTTCTTATCTGCAACAATGGTAAACAACATTCCGGATATTGGACGAATAAGCTACTTCTAGCCATAAAAAATAAGAAAAAGTTGTTATTCTGTTTCTTATGTAGATGTTGAGCAGTGTTGCCAGGTTATTTTCTCTTTTATTTTTTTATTATACTTTTCACTTTTTGTAATTGCAGCAATTAATCATCCACCATCAAACTTTCTAATAGCTACACTTTGGAATGATTTCCAAACGCGCAAACAGCTTTATTCAGTTCTTAATTCATCGACAATATTCATCAAAATTAAGTCCTTCTTCCAGCCTTTTGATTGTTATACTTCGTGTAAAAAGCATCTTTAGGGCTCTTTTTATAATCAATGTTTTCGCATGATATCATTTTAATTTACAGCAAAAGTTTAGAAACTCAGTTTTTGTTCTTTTTTACAAAAAAGCTACTTTGCATTCCTCTCACTGACTCAACGAATTTAGCGTTTTCTGGTTTTTTTCTAAAGCCACGGTTTAAATATTTGCATTTGCATCTTCTTTTTTCATTGTAATATTCTTAAACAACCCTACACACCTTTTCTACTATTTAACAACATTATATTAAAAAGTAATTTGTTGCTTAAGTTTTGCACATTGCAGTATTTTCAGATTAACATAATAATCTAGTTGTTAAAAAATGAAATAAAAACTTTCTTTGTTTCGAACATTTCTCCAAAGATGTAAGATTTGTTTTTAAAAAAAAATGGAATAAGAACTTTCTTTGTTTTGCACATTTCCCCAAAGATGTAAGATTTGTTTATATCTTTGAAGAAATATGGACAAAAGATTTATTTGACCACATTTCTCCATTTTGAGGACAAAAGATTTATTTGTCATCAAATACTTCACGAAGCAATTTATAATATTTTATGATATTTTTGGAATGTTTCAGGCAGATCAACCTGGGAAATAAATGCTATCGAGCAATTGCTCTCGAAATGTAGGGAATTAACACAAAATGCGTGGAGTGGATGAAAATTAAAAATTAATAGCACTTTCATTAAATAAATTATAGAAAAATTCCAAACATGATCTAAGAGCAAAGAGATTCAATAAGTTTCGTTTCTAAATCATAATTCATAAAATAAAGTAGAGCACTGAGTTTCAAAAAGTGAAATCCGCATTATTGTTAGAATACATATTTTTTACTTTGAGTTATATATTCAATGGAAAATATTTTTAATTGTTCATATGCAGAGAAGATCCGGTTTTGAAAAGTGTGCATTAAAACAAATATATATTTCTAACCATTCAAGAGCCCCATTAATACTTTAATAATGACCTTCTACCGAGTCAAACTTCACCAGGATCAGCAATATTTTTGAAGCATTGACTTTAAAAATCTTATTGCAAATTCACAAAATAATTTAACACTTTCGAATTTGCACATAAACACTAAAAGTTTAACCAATACAAGAAATTTAAAGACAATTTTACAAAAAATTATCACATGGAAGGAAATATTCAAAAACAGTAATAAAGCATTAAACAGAATAAAGAACGATGAATTACGAATCCATATACCCCCTTTCTCCAAACCCTTAAATTGTAAACTTCATTTATCTGAATAGTTATTATGTTTTCCATTTATTTATATTCCTGCATCATACCGTTATTTTACATTCGAATACGCAGATTGGGAGAAGGTCAAACTATTGATGGACTTGTTCAAAAACTTGTTGATGATCTGCAAACGGATCAATAAAACCATGCACCAGATTTCATCAAAATGTCTGGAGTAGCTTTGAACTGTAGCATTCAGATCAACAAGGACATTCAAATAAAGTGATTACAAAGAAGAATTTCGTTCCCAAATGATAGAGTTTGGAAGTTTTTAATTAAGAGAGTCTAACAGATTTCATATATTTAGTAGATTGCACTTTCAAGTGTCGTAATTGCGAGCAAACAAAATTTTAAAATAACTTTTATTTTGGTTTATAGGTATCTGAAATGTGATATTATTCCAAATTTCTTGGTCACATTCTTCTGTATTTTCTCTCTTAGTAGGCTAGAAAGTAAAAGAATAACAACAACAAACGATCTTCTATTTGACTAAAGGCGTGTTTTTTATATTAGAACACTATATTAGTCTGTCTCACCAAATAAAAGACAGTTATATTTTTTCAAAGTTCCTTGGTCACATTCTTCAATATTTTATCTTTGTTTTTTCAGTATTCTAGAAAGCAAAAGAGCGACTAAAACATTATTCAAACAATCTGCTATTTGACTGAAGGCGTGTCTTTCGCATTAGAATACTAAGTTAATCTGCCTGACCAAATAAAAGACAGTTATATTTTTCAAAGTTTCTGGGTCACATTCTTCAATATTTATCTTTTTTTTTTAGTATGCTAGAAAAAAATAGAACAAAGAGAACAGCAACCAAACAATCTGCTATTTGACTGAAGGCGTGTCTTTCGCATTAGAACACTAAGTTAATCTGCCTCACCAAATAAATGACAGATAATATATAAATATTATGACAAAAAATAGATAAATATTTTCCAAAATTTCTGGGTCTTATTCTTCAATATTTATCTTTGTTTTTTCAGTATGCATGAAAGAAAAAGAGCAACAAAACAATCTGCTATTTCACTAAAGGCATGTCTTTTGCATTAGTTAGTCTGCCTCACCAAATAAAAGACATATTTTTCAAAGTTTCTTGGTCACATTCTTCAGTATTTTCACTTGGTTTTCTTGGTATGCTAGAAAGCAATAGAACAAAGAGAACAGCAACCAAACAATCTGCTGTTTGACTAAAGGCGTGTCTTTACATTAGAACACGTATGTTAATCTGCCTCACCAAACAAGAGACGGAATGGAACACAAACGGCAATTGCTCTGCTCGGAAAAAATGCACCTCCTCGTTTCATAGAAAGAAGCCACGGTAAGCACTCCGGTCGAAAATCCATTAATCTTAATATCCCGAACCCTCGTTTGGATCCTTTCCAAGGTGTTCACTTTCTTCTGATATCTTTCCTCCTTATTTTTATTTTCCTTTACTTTATACAAAGGAAGAAAAATTGTTTTCTTGCCTAATGTGCGATTTTCTTTTTCCGCTGCGGGTCCGAGTAGGGATACGTGTTCGGGCTCCGGAATCTTGTCTCGCCACTAGATCGGGAAAAATTGCTTCCGCCTCCCCCCAAGATGCAAGATCTCTGTCTCCTCTAACGATAGAGAATTTTCTCTGGCAACTTCTTGCGATGGAATGTTTCACATATGTATTAAAGGAAATGTGCTGAACTCAAGGCCTAGATTTTCAGTTAATGCGCGTCGCCATTAAATGTCGGTCCGTAAGGAAATAAATAATATCGAGGAAAATTTTTTTTGTTTGGTTAGTCATTGAAAATTTTTTTTTTAATGTTTTCAATTCTGTAACATTTTGTAAATATTTTTAGAATAGTTTTTTAGGTATCCGACTATGTTCGAAGGAAAACAATTGAAAAATTTGATTTTTTAGAAACTATTTATGGTTTTTAGATGTATCATCAATAAAAACACTATAAATACAAAAGCAATTACTTGAAAATATAGTATTTTGTCAGAAATGTGAAAAAATATTGTAAATTTTAAGGAAATTTAATCAAAACGGTTAACACGCTACTCAAAATTGTAACCAGCAATCCTATGTTTCTTAGCACACAAGTTGTAGAATAAAATGATGAATCAAAGGAATCAAAATCTAAAAAACATTTTGAGATACAAAGAAGTTATAGGAAAAATATGCATGTATACAATTTTACATAAATGTACAACTTCATTTTTCTAAAAACATCTATAAATGAAAAAGTATTTCACCATCAATGGAACTTTGGGCCCATTTCCTTGCCCATATCATTTAAAACACAGTTCGAAATTTTTATGTAAATGCCTTTATTAGTTTTGGTGACGTCATGTTAACAGTAGAGAATTTTTATGAAAATTAAAGCTAAAGACAAATTTTATTTGAAAAATATGTGACCCTAAATGATAGGTCAGGCCTTTCTTTTCTTAGAAAAATAAACTGTTTTGCGAAGAGAAAAATCTAAACTACAAGAAATAATAAAAATTTTAAAGAAATCGCAATTTGGCTGATAACCAAAGTTTTAAAAGTTGTCGGATACCTTAAATTTTATTGACGGTCATTATTTTTACTTTTTTACAGATACTTTCATTTTCATTTATATTTTTGAGGAATCACTCTAGATTAAAATGACATTCTGGTGATCAATGTTAACATTTCAGAAGATTTTCTAATATGGTTAAATATTAGATTTCTTTAAAAAAGAAGTACTTAATTTATTCGAAGTTTCTACATTTTTTTGTATATCAATTCCCTCCCTCTCCCTTTAAATGTCATTATATGGAATAAATATTTTGGATAATATTGTATGTTGAAAAAAACCTCTTAATAAAATTTTCTTTGCTGTAATGTTTTAAATATTATATTGAGATCAATATGCATTTTGTTATGAACCCTTAATTTTGCTTCTCAGCACGAATACTATAATCATAAGAAAGACCGTTTTACAGTCATATGTATTGGATGCTGCTAGTTATTGCTGCGAATTCACTTGTTCATCAGCAAAATAAATGCATACTGAAGAGATTAAATAATCTCTAAATTAGGATAAAATAATTATTTTAAACCTTTCATTCATTTGAAATTTTTAGGAATTTTTTTAGTCAGTGGTTCTTCATTTGTTACTTTTATATAGTTTTTAAAATACCTTGATCTAATTTAACTTGTTTTATATTTATAAAAGACACATTATGTAATTTATCTCTTTACTCATTATTTTATTATATGCTAAGATTTCTAAATACCTAATAAAGCATTTTTTTTACTTATTTATTAGTTTTTTTTCTTTTACTTGTTAATAGTTTACTCATTTTCACTCGATTTGCTTATGGTATTTTACTCCCTTCTTGTTGCTAAAGTAATATCGATGACAATACCATAATAATAATATTAAATAAAATGTAATGAATAATGGAAGAAATAGTATTCCAAAACATTGATTAAAAATTGATATAATATAAATGAGATTCAAATTTCAATCCACTGTTACAAATCTGTAATTTTGGTTCTCAGCAGGTGTCTCATAGTGTCATCATATGTAAAATAGATTTACAGTCATCTGTATTAGAACTGTCAGATGCCGCCCTATTGATCCCCAGAGCTTGCCGACAATTTGACGGCAAAATGGATAGTTTTTGAAACTTCGAGAATTTTGTCGATCCGATCATTAGGAACCGATATACTTCCAGATACGCCCTGATTGGCCCAGAAGTTTCTAGCTCCGCCTCCAGGAAACTATAAAAGGCCGGCTCTTTTAAGTTGCAAGTGGTTGTGAATTGGATGGTAGTGAATAGTAGTCTGATATGCCGAGGGAATAACGAATCAGTGCTGAATTGAAGTCTGCCCTATTCTGTCATGTGTGTGAAATATTGAGTCGGCAGCTAAAGCGAGAAGAAACAGAGAATTATTCAGCCGTCTGGAGAGACCGTAGCGTGAAGCTCCGAAGATCCTTTCTCCTGCTGAATCCTGTATGGCTGCTTTGTGTGCTGTGAACATTGTTATTACTTGTGGATCACAGTTGCCACGTGAACGTTGATATTACTTATGGATTACAGTTGCCGCTGTATGCTGCTGCGTTTTCGTCTCGGCTGTAAATATTTGTCGTCTTTTTGCTGTTATGTCTTTGTAATAGATAAACGTCATCTTTGTTTTCTACTGAGGTCTACTGATTGGTTTTTTATATCAAACACACAAAAGAAAAGAACCCGCTAATTTGTATCAATATATAATAGAAAACTAAAAAAATTAGAAAAACGTTATGATTAACTTTTTTATATCAGCATTTTTTTTTTCTTTATTTACTTTATGTAAGGTTCCTTAATATTTATTCAAAAACTGATTCTCTTTTTTCATAAATCATGTTTTAAAATGTATTTATTGATAAATTGGAAAGGATTTCTAAGAACATCAGTGCTAAAAGACTTCCAGTAAACTTATTCCTCAGCTGACAATGTCATTGAAATAAGTCTTTTTTTATACTTTTCTAATGTATCGAAATTTTCATAACGATTCGAATGTCTCATTTATGTCTACTTTAATTGGCTAAAATATTAATATAATAAATTTTTTCAGAGCAAATTTAATAAATCCGTTAAAAAATTTGGAAGCATTTAAAAAAAATTTATAATACGTCAGTTAGATTTCTTTTGGATGGCAGAGTTGTCGATACTAATTTTCAATGGGTAGTCACATCTGTCAAGAACAAACATGCATGTAAATTATGTCTGTCAATATATTTGTGCTTTACAGGCGAAAATGATTGAAAATGTTACTAAACATCTCACAAATTTACTTTAGAAGGTGGTAAATGCATTCTTAAATGAATTTTGGTATTTTAATAAGAATTTCAACCAACAAAAAGTTAAGCAAAATTTTAGCGATTGTAGTGATATTTTCTAAAAATACATTGCATAATAATAATGGTGCACAGGGTACTTACATTGATTGCTCCCCTTCAGTTACGTCACTTTTTTTGGGTGAACATCACGATGCCTTTAATGGCGCAATAAGTTACGTCACGATGCCTTCAATGACATATTTTTTCTATGAGCCATTTATAGCTCTTATATCAAATCAATTAGGATAAGTAATCAGCTGCCAAAATTAAACAAGAAATCTTTTCTAATTTCATTTTAAAGTCATCTCAAATAAAAGATAATTCGATCAAGTTGATAATGTTTCTTTTTTACAATAATAAAAATATTTTTAGAGCTCTAAAACAATTCGTAAATTTTTAATTAAAGGCAAATACCATTAAAAAACAATGCGAGCCACCTTTTTTTATAAAACAACTTGGTTCTTATTTCTAGCATTAAATTCAAAATAATTATTTTTTTACTAAAATTATAAATATGTATCGTATTTCAAGATAATCCTTATGCATATATTTAAATTCTTTAAAGGACAACATTATCCTCTCCCACTTTCACTTTTAGTCAAATAGGTTGAAAAATATTAAGAGTTTTTTTAGCAAATTAAATAAAATAACCTTTATTTCGAAAAAAATACATTTATTTTTTTATAAAAGATTGTTGAAGGCAATGTTGAATCGAATTATATTAAATGCATTTTTAATACAAATTTACTTTATCGTTCTTTAATATTTAAAAGGATATAAAAACCATAAACCATTGTCATATTTATTTACGGCAGATTCCATATTGAATGCCTTCTTTTCTTTATAGAACAAATAGAAATTCTGAAATGCTGGGTTTTTCGAATAAATAAATTTTCTCTCGATAGAAGGAAATAAATCTTTAAATTCCCGATGGAAACTTTACTGAAAGCATAAAAAAAGTAGCACAAGTGTAAAAACAGTCGTACTCTGCTTCTGACATTAAGTCAACATGCGTCTGAAGAAAAGAGCCAAAAGAAAACGTAAAGATTCTCTGGGAAAAAAAGTTTTGTTCCAAAGTAAGAACTCAGCGAAGAAAATACAAATATTTGTCAGTAAAAAGATTTGTGTAAAACCAGGGGAATTCCTTTGAAGACGTTTTTTAATTATGTTAAGTTTTTTTTTATTTGTCGTTTTCAGCCAGATCTAAAATGAGATTTGTTTTGAAAGATAACTTTAAAGAAATGCATATTTTATTTAAATATGGAAACCGCGCACTTATAAAATTCTTAAAATGATAGTAAGGAGTAGTGAGAAATCAAATAAAACAATATAAACATGTTATAGCGAGAAAAACTTAAAAAATAAAGAGAAACAGTGTGGATAGATTTATTACTTTTAGCATTTCAGGAATAAGTATTTGTTTAGTTTCATAGTAATAATTTTTACTGCATTAATGTAAGTGAACTTTGCACTGCCTATTATGCTATGACACGATCACAATACGTTAAGGATTGTAACTGTATAATTTCCATATGTGAAGAACATAAAATATTGCAAATATGCAATAATTATACCTGAAGGATTTTGGTATGTTTCCGTGTTTAAAAGTTTTCGGTACAGGACTTTCTTTCTTGGCATGATATTTGAATAGTTTCCTATTTAAGAATTTGTATATGTATATGAATTTGAATTTGTATAACACTTTAATTCTGCTAGACAGTGCGTTGCATAATGTGGTATAAAATTTGCCTTCATTCATTTCAGTTTCATACATTTAAAAAATGAATATGTATTTTGTATTTCTTCCTGTCATTTGACTGTTTGTTCCCAAATACACTATTTTTCATTTATTACTTTCATATATAGCTGAATAAGCAAAACTAAAACAACTATCTATACTTTGTTTCATAGTCTCTGAGGTATTTTCCCAGATAATGCCTTGTATGGTATTAGCATACAATAGTTAAGAAATATTAATCTATAGCTTATTTTGCTTATTTGTTAAATTTGTCGGGTGATTTTCAACAAGGTTTTTTTAAACAATTAATCTCTGGAGTGTGGTTAATAGTAAACGAAAATCGGAATAATATTTCCCATACGTTTATACACACCAAATAAAGAAAAAAAAATTGACACACAATTGCTATTGTAGTCACAAAAATCAGATACAAAATTTGATATTTTTAAGTAAATGTGTGTTTGAGTTATCACGTTTACATACTTGAGAAAGTATAGACAGACAAATGAATCACCCCTAGCTGGATTGGGCTCAAACTTTGAAAGAGGCTACACTATGGATGTTAAAGCTATGTAACAGATATCCTTTACCTAGTGTGTAAAATGTGTTTTGCAAATTCATGGATTTCAAAAATATACAGAATCTAGAGTTCAAATTTTTTAATGTTTGTAATATATGCTTAGTATATGAGAACCAAAAACCTAATAAACGTGGATGCACATATCTAGTGCTCAAATCAGATGCCGAATTTCTTTCCCTTTGTAAACTATATTTTCAAATATCGTGTTAACATATTTAAAAACATGATGCGTTGAGCAAATGTGCAAACAGACAAATAATCCAGTAACAAATTTTGACAAGTAATTTCAACGATATCTGTACATTAAATGGAAATGCTACATAACCGAGTTTCACTCGTCTGACCATTGCATTTTTGAGTTCGCAGATAAAGAAACAGATAAAAAATTTTTAAAAAATGTATTTTTCGGTATCAGGAAGATCCTAAACGAAAATATTCTACAAAATCAAGTTCAATTTTTTTATCGGTTTTAAAAGTTGTCCTTAGGAAAGAAATCGTACAGAAAAGACGTCTGCAGTTTTGTGTGGATCTCTGACCAAATTCGTCAGATGGAAGAGGCACTTTTTAAAAACGATTTTCTTTCGAAGCAAAATGAGAATTTTTAAAATAAAATACAAGGATCTCTTTTTTATATGTTTGTTTATATTTAATATGCTTAAAAATGTTTCGTAATTTTTTATATTTGCATTTGATTACACACGCATTGCTTTTCAGAAGGAAAATGTTTGAAATAATATCCATTATGGAATTTACTTCTTCGCATACCGTCTCTCAAATCATTTAAAATATCGGATGCATTTATTTGTGTGGAAGTTATATTTTGAATAAATTCTTTACTGCCGAAGTCAATGGAATCGTCACGGCAATCATATTGTTAATCAATTAACTGGTAGTCGTTTTGAATTGCTAAATTATTATATTTGGTTTCTGAGTTTTTCAATTTTGCAAAATGATTAAATTTGCTAAAACCCGATTTACATGCTACTTTTAATAAATTTAAATTTTAGGCTCATTATTAAGTGGGATTTAACATAGTTTTATAAGTAACAAATATATATTTTATCGAAATGCGTGAAATAAAAAAAATCATAAAATGACTGATAAAAATGAGACTGATAAAACTTTTTAAAGGCTAATCGGATTTTGCTTTATCACAATTGCATTCAAGTTAATGTGGAAATTTCTTCGTCTTATTTATTCCTGAATGATTTCGCTTTATTTTTATATACCTTGAAGTAATATCTATATTCAATGAATTATTTTGTGACTCCTTTACACTTGAGATTTCATAACAAACAAGATTTTAATATTTCTTTTAAAACAGAAGTTGTCCAGTTTTACTCTAATCAACCCAAAGAAATAATTATCTATCAATGAGCATTGATTGAATTCCATTCTTTAAAAAA
>JAPMOQ010058318.1:0-24887 GCA_026543055.1 Argiope trifasciata | reverse complement strand
ATTGACTCATGACATGCCCATAGAGATTATTCGCATCTAAAGCTAAAATGTACTTGTGCGCTTTATTACTGTTATACGTTTCAGGTATATAGGGATTATTCGCTCTTTCGTATCTTTTTCCTAAGAAACAAATTCCTCCGCGCATCTGTGACTCAAACAAATGTAGTCATTGACATTGTTTAATAGTTGCAATTCTGCTTTAGCAAATTTTAAGCTGGCATTCCATGTAAGTTCAGCGCTTGTTACAAAATGAGCGGGATCCAGGTTATAATATTCCATTGCGGTTCTCCTAAATGATATGAAGACTTCCGCAAGCATTATCGTATCTAAATTTTGATACAATTCTAAATAGTCTGCCAACTTTTTACAGTTAAAATCTGGAAAAACAACCTGGGCATGGTTATATTCCTTTTCGCCGATGGGGGTGTTAGTTAGAAGATTAAAAAATGCAGTTTTACTAGGTAGCTTCCTATCTTTTAATTTGTCTATGGAATCGAAATATGAATAAGGAAAAATTCCTTTTTGTTTCAACAAATGTTTATTCTTATTATTTCCAAAAAAAATTTCAAAAATAGGAAAAGCCTGATTTGATGTTTTTAAGTTATTAACAAGAACATCTAAAGGCGAGTCTAGAAATTTATACGAATCAATAAACTTTAAGGCATCGAGGGAAAACATAGTAAACTTTTCCATTTTAATCGGAATGATATTTATCATTTTAGCATAATTGGATGGTAGATTTTTCAAAATTAAATGATGATCATAATTTCGAGCGTTATGAATAATGACTGGTAAAAAATAGGTAGCTCTATAATTTAAATTACACGATTGATGGCCAAGTCCGCATATATAACCCTGTCCAAAATAACAGTGATCCCTAACTCGTAACTCGCCTACTTAATATTTTTTTTTTACAAATGTGACATATTGTGGGATCGTATGTGGAGTTTGGATTTTCTATCATCGGCATTATACAATGCATTTTTTTCATGAGTTTCTGAGTTAAATATTTTAAAGTATTTAAAAACTCGTTAATATCATTTTCCCCCACAAAATATTCGTGAAATATAACTTCATCATCAACATTAGTAACAATTATGGTATAACTGATAGCCTCATGTCTTTCTATGCTTGTGCTGTAGCAAGCAGAGGAAGATGGTAAAACAGTGTGTAGTTGTTTTTGTCAAACTTTCAAAGACTGCAAAAATGCAGAAAGGATTATATAACATTTTAGAGAGATTTGTAAATTTTAAAGTTGTATTTTTGGGCATTGAAACTAGCTGAGGTTTCATTTCCTGGCAAAGGACCTTGTGCAAAGCTAGTGTGTCTTGCCTGGAAAACACGCTTAAGCATTTCCGACAGAAAAAATGCGTACCGTTTTTTTTATTCATAAGCCTATTGAAGTTTTTGATTAGAAAAAAAATGTTTTTCCTAATATAGTAAATCTATAGTAGCGTATTCTTTTGTTTGTTTGCTAATGTACACGGGAAAGATTTCGTTTTCTTCCCAGACAAATACATTAATGGTCAAATTATTTAGTTTCTCAAATCGGGAAACATTTGCAATAGCTATGGGGAATTTGATGTTTCCAATTTTAAAATATTTAAATATCTTTGATATTTAAAAGCTCGATTTTTGTTTGTCTTAGCTGGATACAATTTTGCAGCAACTGAATAGAGAAAACATTTATTATCGCTGCATTTAATGTTGAGTACTGCTTTTTTGTTTTTGATTCCATTTGGCAAACAGACTGTCTTACACCCACCTCGCATCATTCTATAATTTCCAATATGTAAATCTATGCATGTTATGTCTTTTATTTTCCAACCGTTACCATTTCGAATGAAAGTTTCGATTGCATTAACAATTTTGGTAAAAGCAGAATCAATAGCTGAATAAATTTCTAAGTTCGATAAGATTCGAAAAGCACTGCTACAAAAATAAAATGCGCATGTTTCTTCCCCCTCGTCGTTCAATTTCGAAAAAACAATGCTTAAACAAATGATTAATCTAATTCTCAAAACAACTCCAGTATTAAAAATATCATAAATGATAAATCTAGCATCGTTGTACAGATTATGAGGATCTAAATAATTCACCTGAGCTCGTAGAGTTCGCGCATATCCTCTAAATGAGGAACGAGATCTTTCAAAATTAATCATTATTACTAAAAAGTTATAAATAGTAATATACTTAAAGATACACAGAAATAATATTATAAACATAGTTAAGCGTTTAAAATGCAGTTACTGTAATAAATAAAAAAATAGCTTCCAACGCTAATATGCATGCAGAAAAGAGTTCATTGTAGGTTTAGACAATGGTGTGAAAGATGTGCCTCGCATGGAAAAACAACAACAAAAATGGCTCAGAGACGGAGCCTTGAATTTTAAGTTGACACTTCTCTTATATATGCTAACATAGCTTCACAGCCTTTTTTTAGGGTTTCAAGTTGTTGGATTGGGAGATTAAATCTCTTTCGCACCTCGGAGCTACCTTCTCCAATCTTACTAAGGCCAATATATAGGTTGGAACGAAATTCCTTTATTTCCGTAACAGTTTCTCTTCCCAAATTTATTGAGTACTGAGGGATTTTTTATCGATTGTGTCAGAAGACAAATCTAGATCATATTTAGATGATTTGGGGTTTTTCTTTCCCTTTTTGGGCGTGCAAATCAGTAAGTACTCTTCGTCGTTGTCTGGGAAATCATATGATCTCTTTCTGTCTAAGAGAAAGAAAAACAAAAGAGGGAAAATCAGAATGCTGATCGCTTTCAAAATAACGCAAACTAACCGTTTTTTCTCAGAAAACTCGGAAATAAACTTTAAATCATCAGTGTTTTTAAAATAAAATAAGAGATTTGATAAATATCAAAATAAGAGATTTAAAAATAAGAGATTTGATAAATATCAAATTGATAAATAAAAATATTTTCCAAAGTTTTGAAAGAAAAAACATTTAATCGTAACATCATCAGAAAGGGAGAAAGATTGAAAAAGGAGGAGAAAGAAAACCATATTACAACTTACCGCTTAGGCAAGACATTATCGTTAGACTTGGTGAGCTAGTAGCAACACAAGGAGAATATGTTTTTAAAGAAGCGCAGGAGCGCTTATATAGCGGCTAAAATATTTTGCGCGAGTCTAGCACCCGGCCTTGGCATGCGCCTGAAGCGAAAACGCATGATTTTAACACACGTCAAAAAGTATCCTGCCTTGAAACTTTATTTCTTTTCGCATAAATTTAATAATAAAAATGAGGAAAAATCTAGCACACGACCTTAGCACTCGCCCGACGAGAAAGACCTTGATTTTAACATGCGTCAAAAAGTATCCTCCTCGTGAAACTTAATTTATTTTTGCATAAATTTGATTACAAGAATGAGAAAAACCTATTGAACCTAATTTTAAAAAAAGATAATTTCATTATGAACAAAAACATTTAAGTGTGGGGTTTCTCTATGGAATGTAATTTGTATCAAAAATCTTATATAATGTTGAGAGAAGGAAATAGAACCATATAAACACAGTCACAAAATTTCATATTAACGTTTATTGTTTCACGAAAAGCGTTTTACAAATATTTTCATATTTACAAATTAGAAAATAAATGCATATACAAAATCATATTTTGACATAATAGGGAGCATGAATAAGTCAGTATTTTTCCATACACTTTCATAGAAATATTTATTTAATTTTTCACAAAATAACAAAAAGTTAACACAGCTATGCAGCTTTACAATATATGCAACAGGTGAATAACTTCATCACCATTTAGCAGTTTAAAATATCCCAATTGAAATCTTGAACAGCCACCAGTTTCATTAAATTCAATCTCTCTTGCAGTCAATAAACAATCTAAGATCAAATCATAAATATTTTTACATGTGGAATGTAGTTTGAATCTTTCATCAGGATCCGTTCTATGTAACAAAATCCAAATCGATCCGTGGCATTGTCTCCGTGAATGTATTGAACAATCTCAGAATTACTCAATACTTTGAAATATACAGCTTTCTTCAAATGATCTAGAGATTGGTGTAAAACAACATTTTGCACAGCATCAATAAATGAATTGAATAAAGCAGGATGAATGTACAAATATTCCTGCATAGAACAAGCATCGCAAATTACATATCCGTATTTCTCCATGGTTGCAGCTCTTCTGAAGAATCGAGAAAAGTCCTGTATGTATATACATATCTTTAATCCTGTTACATCGTGTGTTTCAGGAGGTGTAATATTTCCACCCCCAGCCATTTCCTTCTTGGAGCGTTATTCTTTTTTTAAATTAAACTTTGGAACATATTTTCTTCAGAAACAATAGAAGCATTCTCTTAAAAATATGGTTAATCACTCCTTCGTGTAACTGTGTCAGATCCAAAGAATCGTATTGCGTTATTTTATCAATGTGCTGGGAAAGCAGCGAGCCTTTAACGGATTTGTATTGCAAGAGCATATCCCAGTCTAATATAGCACTTACGAGTCGAATAATATTTTCGTTGAGATTTTGATATCTAGATACTAAACTCATATCCAAAACCTGATTATGATCGATAAGAAATCCCTCGCTTAAAACTTGGAATTGTGAAATTCGCTTCCAATCCAATTTTGTCTGAAATTCAAGCATAAATATGGGAGAAACCGATTGAAATTCTAAAATTAGCGTTAGATGTATGGGGTCTCCTCTTTCCAAACATCGTTTCATAAAAGATCCTGATAATTTCTGATATCTGCATAGCTTGTCAAAGTCAAGTTTTTCTCTGAACTCTTCCATAAACTTTTCAGAAAGTGTTTGATATTGAGATATAACAGAAAAATCCAAACGATCTTGCAGCGATCTCATAATCTCCTCTGTGAGAGGAGTATTTTTTTAAAAGCCAACCCAGTCGAAATCTTGACTCCCCATATTGATAGACTCCTTAACACTTCTGTGTCTAATAACACTCTGAATGAACTATCGTTTCAACTTTATTATAAAGCCAAGCATTCAATTTTTTTCAATACTTTTTGACGTCACTAAATTGTAAGCAAGACTTTCAATAGATATTTTTTTTAACATTTTATTCATGATCCAGCATGAAGTTCATGGGCTTACATTTTTGAGAATACTGCAATAAATGGCAGCAAGTATGTAGCTTTAGTTTTTGTTGTACAAAACGTTTCACGATGATTTCGTTTCTCTGTTTATCTTGAAGACTGAGAGGTTGCAGCGATAGATGTCTAGTAAATTAATATAGAAAATATAAACAGAAATGTCCGCAAGTAAACGAATCAATATCTTAGAAACATATTCTATTGAAAAGTATAGTGTTTGCGTTTTGTTTTAAAAAATCAACAATATCTTTTTTAAAAGGTGGAAGGCCATAGCTATCGAAATAATAAGCTGTTTCATTTCGGAACTATGCACAAACCCCATAACTTCCTGGTTTAGCTTTATTGTCTAAGTTAATGACAAACGAAGCAAAACCGCCTTTCACAAGCGGTAGCGAATCGCATGCATAAACACCACCGAATTTTCGTTTTGTCATAGAATCACTACAGGCGAGACGACAAATTGTTATCGTATCCATATTTAATAGTCAATAAATACGCTGCGTGATCAATTAATTTCTATAGTTTTTCGAAATTCTGAATAAACCACTAAACTCCCTGTCTCTGTGAGCGCTGTGCCAAATTTGATTTCAATCGATATATTTCCGTTTTTAATAACGTTGGTATGACATTCGTTAGACGCGAAATCAGGCGTTAAATCTATTGCATGTAAGGCATAACCATGTTTATATTCTTCATAGTTGATGTTAATGTTTTGAAAATTATGATAACGATTTAAATCTGTAAAAAGGCTTAAATAGCTGCGAGCGTAAGAGTGGGAATCGAAATCTGGAGTATAAGGTTTTGCGAGGTATATTTTACTTCCATCCGAAGTACTTAACAAACTCAAATCGTAATGCGAAAATTTGAAAGGATTTTTGGCTAGGTTTCCGTTTAAAGCATCATTCACCACAAAATCTAGAATGATTCGAGATGGAAGCGGACCGATAAACGCGTTCGGAATCATTAAACTTTGCAACCCTTTTGCTAGGGAAAAAGTCCGAACGTCTATTCGTCTTATAGGCAGCTTCATCGGACCGTGCTCGAGCGCTTTTTCTTGAGCGAGGATTATCGAAGGAGCAACATTTACTTTTCGAATAAAAAGACTCGCCGACTGAACAATAATTTTACAATCAGTCATAGAAGCCATCAAAGCAAATTCTTATTTGTGTCTGACTAAACGAATTCTCACATCCACGCCATTTGATAGTAAATGTGCCTGACTAGCTATATCCATATGAAGAGGTCCAATTAGATCTAGTACTTTCGATTCTGCTAATAATTTCGGTCGCTCTCTAAATCCTAAATTAGCCGAATTTGCTCCAATTATATCGAAATGTATTGCCGTATCCTTGTAAAATAATGCAGAAATTAGCGTAGTCTCTTGAGCAGTTTTTGACGAAAATAACAACACCTCTATATAGGCCCGATATACGTAGTTCACTTGATTCATCACTTGGCGATCATTTAAAAAGACGCTTAACTCTGAAATAAAAGTGTTAAAGATATAATTTATGGGAGCTATATGATCTGTATTATGAGTATTTGTACCATTCTTCTTAACAGCTTTAATATTTAAATGTAAAATACTATGTGCTAAGTCGAGATATTGCTCTCCGTTTCCGCTGATAAAAAATTCTAGAGGTGAATTATCAGTTAGCGATGCGACTGGTTGATTTTCTATGAAAGCACTTCCGTCGATCGCTAACTGAACAGCATTTTCGCTGAATAAATCTAACTCAGTTTTCAGACAAATAGCCATCATGAGAAGATGTCTTCCGCTACTTTCTTTTTTTTCCTAGCTCGCTTTTTCTTGGCTGAGTGTGTTTTTCTCGGCTTGCGTTTTCTTTTTATACCTCTTCCGTGTTGCAGATTTTGAAAGCATCATCTTTAACTCGTCCTGAGATTTCTCTAATTCGATGTTTAGCAGAATTTCTGAACGAGGCGCCCTCTGGCACATCAGCCAGAACATTCTTACCCGTTCTTAATAATTGACTGCCTAGATATTTTCCAGCTCTCATTGCGAGAGGAATAATGAAACGCCTCAAATCGCCAAAAAACCCACAACCGCGCTGATAGGGAACCCCTGTCAAATAAATATTTCCCCCCGTTTGTTGGAGGCGGTAATAAGCCTCACAGCTTCTGCTGTCCAACTGCATTTTCTCTAATCTTGCGAGTGTATGAAAGCACCAGGGAAAAAATCTGCTAATTTATAGGTTTGCGTCAGAACGAAAGTATAACATACGTTTTACCCCCACTCAATGTTATGTCGGCGGCAAAGCTCGTTTTTAATTCAATAAGCACAGTTTCTATATATGTTTTTCGCCCAGGAAAGTACAGAAGTCGATCGTAATATTTAACTATTTGGTCTTCTTTCTCGTTCATGCAGGAGATGATTCGCAAGAGCGGAGCGAGGGAGTCTCCAACATGATGCGATTGTACTAGATCGCTATAAATAAATATTTCAGTTATTCCTCCACTTAAATCAAGTGGATACTTGGATTCATAGTCCCCACTTTTAAACAAACTCTCATTAAAACCTAACATTTCCGCTAAAGGTTTCGCAAATCTTATTTCATAATACTCCGGAACGTGAAGTTTAGTTTTTGATTTTTCTAAGAGCGATAGTTTCACATATTTAAATGAGCTAAATAAATCCGAAGATTATTTGTATATCTCCGGATTAATAATCAAATCTTTCGAATGTTTGACGGGATTTACAAACGAGGGATATTCTTTGATTATCACTTTAAAAGAATCACGAGTGTCCACATGAGCTAAATAATCAACTTTTAGTTTCTGCGTCTTATCGATGACAGCACTCTCTTGGAGATTCAACTTACGTAGCAGCGAAGACCCTGTAGATTTTTCTATATGCAGTTCAACATATTTCGACAAAATTACGGAAACCTCAAATGTGTGGTTATCGTATTCAAACTTCATGAGTTCATCCATATTTATAGCAGTTAGATGCCTATTTAAAATTTCAAACAAGACTCTAGGTTTGTTTATGGTCATCTTTCCAAACATTGCAGACATTTCAATATCTACTTCGAGGATGCTTCTAGGTGTAGAGTCGATAATTTTCAACGCTATATCTGCAGGAGATTGCTGAGAGAAGCGGAATCGGTAATTTGCCGAAGAGCTTAGAACAGTGTCTTCGTTTGGCATATATAGCATATACAACAATTTAGATTCTTTCAAGATATGCAATTCCATACCTTCGCGAAAGTGAACTGTAACTGTCGCAGCACGCGAATGGTATTCAAAATTTATTTTTGTTTCGCCTACAGCGTCTGTGATTGCTTTATTTAAAGCTATCCAAAATGCTTCAACGTTCTCTGATTTATAGATGACTTTTATTTGCTTTTCAATCTTGTCTGTAACCACAACATCTTTTTCGTACATAATTGTATAGTAATTATTGTGATCACCGATATTAAACCAATTTCGAGGAATGGATACCTCCGATAATGCTACTTCCTAATCACCAAGTAAGACTAGGGGAGCCGATAATTTGGTTCTATATGCGGACTGCTTATTGGAGGGGAAATAATTCATGCTCGAATCACTCGGTAAAGTGATATAGAACTCTTTTACGTCATCCATTCTGCTTTTATCCAAGAATTAAAACGATTGTCAAATCCTTTCCATTTAACGAAATGCTCCCTCTTTTTCCCCACACCTCTGCTTTCTAAAATTTTTTCGATTCTCTGAAAATCGGAAGACGTCTTTGTTACATACTGCAATTCTTTCTCATAAAACCATCCTCGCAGAATTTCATGTTTCAGATCTCCTAAGATGTAAGTTGCTGGATTTGAGGGAAATTTTTCCGTATTGTAAAGATTTCTTCAGACCAATTAGGCAAAAATCCTCTACGAAATGTTTTAGCAGTTTTGGAAATTCTAACTTGATCACCAACGTTAAATTTGAATTGAACTTTGTTTTTTAAACCATATAATTTACTGAAAATTAACGACTCATGCTCTTCTCTCACTCGAGCGGGAGCAAACCCAGTACTGCGATGAACGCTGTTATTGTAAGAGTTTAATACGGCATCAAGAATGTCTGTGTATTTATAAGAGCCTCTATGAGTCAAAATGCGAAATAATTTATTCTTCAGAGTTCGGTTAAATCTTTCAACAACACTCGCTTTGTATTCGCTGTAAGAGCTGTAATGATTTATACCTCTTTTTTTAAACAAACTCGACACTGGTTTATTATAAAATTCGGTTCCATGATCTTTTTGTATGTTTCGAATTTTGTATTTCATCTTTTTAAACAATTTTTTAAACACTTCTTGCACAGAATTCGCATTTTTCTTTTTTACAGGAATCGCTTGCGCGTATTTTGAAAACACATCGATCGCTATTAAAATATAGTTAAATCCTTTATTGAATTTGGAATATTTCGAAACATCTACCAAATCTCCAATACCAAACGATAACACTTGTCTTCTCTTAAATTTCGTACGAATCGGTTTGTGAAGAGTGTAAGCATCTTGTTTCTCAAGCCATCTTTTAGTTTTCAATTGAGACAAGTTCGTAGCTTTTGAAAGCCTTGTGATCCCGCCAAAAGAAACAGGATGTTTAACATCGTAGTAAATGTCGTTTAATATTCGATCCATTTTTTGTAGCTTTGGCTTCTCATTTTCCAAGGTGGCTCTGCCTCACGTTCAAAAGCTCTTTCGCCTGCTGATCTAGAGCTTCGGCGGTTTTGGCTGAGAATCGGAGTCGAAACTCTGCGACTATCGTCTTTTATCGGGCTAAATTCGAAATCCTCAAACGGTGAATCAGGAGCTTTCATTTGTTTTAGAAGGTTTTTGTTGGAAATCCAAGTGTGAGGTATATTGATATCTATGATTGCTTTTATAAATTTTTCGAGATGTTGCGGTTTTTCTAATTTTTTTCGAATTTCACATCACATAAGAGAACAAATCCACAATATTTGAATCTTTAAAAGGAACTCCGTTTTCTGTCATTTCCCCATTTTCATTCCAATGGTACAAACGCGTTTTGAGTTTTTCTACAATCGCTGGCACATATTTTTCATATGCTCTAGGCACTGTGTATCTTATATCTTGTAATATAGGATCTTCGTCTTCTATCTCCTTTGCAGGAAGCCCTTCTGGAGGGTTTATTGCTGGTTTATCAGTTATTGCGACTGGAATAGGTGGTGCCGGCTCTCTTATTGTTTTTTGATATCTCATAATCAACTGAGGCAGAAGCTTAGCTCACTGGTCGTTAGGCAATTGGGATTCATCAAGAAAATTCATTATATTTTGTTCCAAATCCAATTCGAGTACTTTGGGGCGGCGATAGGCAGCTAATAAGTCGGGAGAAACAAATGCCATTTTTTTAGCCATGATAACTTTATTTGAGATCAGAGTGATTTAACACTTAGCACCACACCACACCTCCGTTTCTAGAGCTCATGGGGCCCCTTTCCGGTTTGGTATAGATGTAGGTGGACTTTATTAAACAAAAAAAAAAGTACACTACAATGAATTTGAAAGATACAGAAAACATAGCAAGTGATGATAAATGCTAGGCTGAACTTCTTGAGCACAAGACACTGGATGAATGAGCATAGTAATATACAGTATGAATGCACAAAAGAGTTAAAATATTGAGAGGAGGATGAAAATCAAGTTATGGATAAAGTACGAGCTGTATTAAAATGGTGTCCTAAGAAAATAGTAGAGTTACTCTAATTGAAGCAGATCTCCCTGATCAATTAGGAATCTAATCATGTTTATGACTCTACTTTTGGATGATGGATTACTAAGGACTCTTTTGTACCACAGACTTTCTAGCGATGATGAGGGTTTTCTGAAGTCGCAAAGTGAATGGGATCGCCGATTTCTCCACAAGAGCAGTAATCATTTGCAGATAGATGGAAGCGGTGAAGAAAAGACGGGAAAGGTCCATGTCCAGTAACAAACAGGATTTCCTCACGAGTCCAGGAGAGTGATTGCAATTTTACTGTTTTGATGACTTTAAAAACAGAACGACCTGTATTTCCATTATCCCAAAGATTTTGCCATTTTCGTATAAATATTTTCTGCAGGTGCTTTTTAAGATGACATCGGGGCTTTGGGACTTCCAATGGAACACCTTCAATAATAGCTGCTTTTGCAAGAATATCAGCTTCTTCATTACCCCGATAACCGGCATGGGCTTTGATCCATCTTAAGAGGATGTTTGAGTTTTGGAGGAGAAGGAACTGAATGTCACGGGCGAGTTGATGAGGGGAATGGGGATCTTGTACTGCTAGCAAACTTGAAAGACTGTCTGTCCAGATTTTTATTGTCTCATTTTCTTCACTAGCTCGGATGATGGCCCTTTTCAGTCCAAGCAATTCGGCTTGAAACACAGTGTGGAATTCCTCCAGTTTTCCTTTCGATTCAAGAACTTTTCTGCCATTTTCGAATGCGCAATAGGAACACCCTGTTCCCAGCTCATGGACCCATCTGAGTAGAATGTTAACCTGTTATCCTCTTCGAAGGGCTCTGTTGTTGAAATTTGTGCCCCTATCTCAAACAAAGAAGGGTGGATGGTAATATTCCTGACTTTTTCTTCAAATTCTCTTGGGTAATATGTTTCACCTTCAAATTCTATTTCTTTCTTTAAGGATGTGATATTGATGAAGAGGGCTTCTTGTTGAGCTTTCAGGTGAAGTGGCATAATGCCGGTAATGACCTGTAAAGCTGCAGTCGGGGTTGTGCGGTATGATCCAGTTATATATAGGAGGAAGATCCTTTGAATAGATGCTAATTTTCTTTCCAATCTAGGAGAAGATGAAAGTGACCAAGCATTTACACCATAAAGGAGCATCCTCTCTGTGACTGCTTGGTATAGGGTCCTTCTGAATCTTTGTTGTAGTCCCCAGTGGGGACCTGCTATGCGGCAAAGTTGTTGATACTGGCTTATGGCCTTAGAGCCTTGTTCTTGTATGTGGGAAATCCAGTTTAACTTTTCATCTAATATTACTCCCAAGTATTTGAGAGATGATGTTCGTTTAATAGACTGGTTGTTCCAACGAACAGTTGGTCCCCTAGACAATTTCCCTATTAGTAAATATTGTGATTTTTCTATTGAAATTTCAAATCGATTTTTATCGGTCCATATTTTAAAAGTTTTGAGTGCTAAGTTTGCATACATTTCCAGTTCTCTCCGAGTTCTCCCGCTGATGACAAATGCGAAATCGTCCGCATATGCTTGTAAATGAATCTATCTTGGCCAAGTTGTTTTTAAAATTTCATCTGCTACTATGTTCCAAAACAGAGGAGATGTACAAGATCCTTGGGGGCAGCCTTGTGTTTGCTTCCATACCGCTGGTCCGTCACTCGTTTGTATCGCCACTTTGCGATTGGAAAGGATGTCAACTAAGGTTTCTGATGTATTAGTTCTCGTATGCAGTTTACTGAATCTTTTTCTTATAATGTTATATTTTAAGTTGTCAAAAGCGCCTTTGATGTCTAATGAGATAACTATGACGTAATGTTCTCTTTCCTTGGCTTCTTCGATGACGTCAAGCAATTTTCGAAGAGCATGGTTTATTGATTTCCCAGCTGTGAAGCCGAACTGGTGAGGGTGTAACACTTGCTGTGAATTAAGAGTAAAGTTAACTCTTTGAAGTAATAATTTTTCTAATAGTTTTCCCAAAGTCGGAAGGAGGGAAATAGGTCTATAGGACTTCAATCGGTTTTTTTCTTTTCCTTTTTTGTGAAAGAGAACAATTAATCCCGTTTTAAAGGAAGTAGGGAATTTTTTTAGTTCAAGGCATTTGTTCATGTACAATGTTAATAATTCTGGAAAGTTACTGTGGATGATTGCAATAACTATAGAATCAATACCATCGTAGCCTGGGGCCTTGTTTTTAGGAAGTTTTTGATAATATTTCCAATTTCTGTTTTAGTAAAGGCTTCTTCAACCTCACAAGGTATTGAATGGAAATTTGTTTCTTCTTCTACCGTCTCGGGATAAAGCTGTTGTAGGATTGTACTTGCAAAGTCCTTAGCATTTCCTGTAAGTGGATTTTCCAATAAGTTGAAAATTACTGAGGGTGGTTGAGCAATCTTAGTTGAATTATAAGGAGCTCCATAAGGGGAACTTGCATTTGAGCAAAATTTTCTCCAAGCGCTTCTCTTTGCCTGAAGTATTTCTTTTTTGTAGATTGCTCTTTTCTTTGAATAAATTTTCTGGTAATATTCTCTCATATCTCCTGCGCTCTTCTTCACGCGTCTCCTCAGTGCATTTAGTTCCTTTTTCTTTATTTCCAGATTTTGATTCCACCAAGAAATATTGGGTGCTGTGGATATCTTCTTTATGTTGTATGAATGCAGACAAGAGTCAAGTATTTCCAATTGAAGTTTCTCTGTAGCAGCGTCCAGACTATCAGTTGTTGAAGATTCCCGAATGATTTCCATTAATCTGAAAAGCTTTCTTCCGAAATGATTGCAGAACTTCTTGTGACCCCCAAATTTTGTTTTAAATCTAAGATAAGAAAGCTTAGAAATTTCTGTATCGATGATAATTTTAATAAATTTATGATCACTGAGCGATTCATCTTCCATTACCTCCCAATTGCATAAGTTAGCCAAGATAGAGTTTGAAGCCAGAGTTAGATCTGGCCAGCCTTCAGCATTATGGCGTTGAAAAGTTGGTTCTGCGTCTGGAGAGTTTAGAAGATGGAGGTTTTTTTCCGCTAAAAATTTTTCCAATTGGTATCCTCTATTGTTATTTGCACGGTAACCCCATCGGATACTGTGAGCATTCATGTCAGCACCTATGATTAGGTTTTCATTCTGTAATTTTGTGAGAGCTTCTTCAAGCTCTTTGATCGTTTCTTCTATATTCGCAGCTGGAGAAGAATATGCTGAAATAAGAGTTAAAGGATTATCTCTGTTGGGAATTTTGACTATAACTGTGTTCTCGTCAGAAGCAAGGAATATTGGAGAACTGCAGGAAGGTAAGAGGATAATGCCTGCCTTTCCATTTCCTGATAACCAACTTCTCCACTGGCGAGGAAGACCTTCTATTCTCCCATTTTTTACATACGGTTCTTGTACAAGGAAGATGTCAGGAGAGATTGTTTGAGCTGTTTGTACAAGTGAGGTTGTGGCTACTTTGGATTTGGCAAGATTAATCTAGATAATTGTTAAACAATTTGATACTTTTTGAAGAAGCGGCCAAAAATGATTCTGATCAAAGAAGAGGTTTTTATGCGAATTAAGTAAATCGAGAGTCACTGATGGCGCTATGTTAGAGGGAAGAGAAGAAATTTCAAAATTAAGGTCCATACTAAAAATAATCCCTTGATTTTTTATAAGCTGCTACTTCTTTTTGGTAGCAGGGGCATTGATTGTCAATGGCTCTGTGCCGTACGCTGAGATTAGTACCTCTGAGTCTATTGCTTTCGGAACAGTTTATGCAGTGGGAATCCTCACTTCTGCAACTTCTACTGTGGTGTCTATGGCCACAGCAACCACAAAATGGCGTAGTGAATTTGCACTCCTTTGAAAAGGCTGTGTGACCATAGGCTTGACAGGTCGAGCACCTCTTGATGTGAAAGAATTCCTTAATCTGGTACATGGACCAGCTTATAGGGACCTTTTTTAGTTGTTTCAGCTTGTGAAGAGCCTCACCGGGAGTTTCTAGAATCCAATGGCTTGTTCCCTCCCTGCGACCTTTCATTTTGAATCTGAGTCGGAGGTCTTCCTGCATATTTGTGTAGGATTTCAGTGCCATTTGGACATCTTTATTTGAAGTGTCATTGGGCAGGTCGTAAATGATTAGGCTTGGGAGTCTTTTCCCTGGCATTCTTAAAGATAAATTCTTTTTAAGAACATCATTAGACTCGATTGTCCTCTTCAGTTCGTTGAATTCCTGCTCTTTATCACATACGATAGCCAGCCCTTTATTTTGTAGTTTCCTGACCGCCCAAATCTTGAAATTGGCCCCTTCCTCCTTCAATTATTCTCTTAGAATTGATTCGACTTTTTTGTCATTTTCTTCTGTTGGATAGAGGAGCATTGTTGGTTTCTTTTTCTGATTTTTTAGGTTAATCACCTCTGCGTAGGAGGGCTTCATTACAGCATTTGTCGATGACTGCTTAGATCGAGGTAATTTTTCCTTAGCTTTACTTTCCTCCTTTTCCTTTATATGTGTTTGGGAAGATGTTGCCTGGATGGCTACTTCAAGGCCTTTTCCCTTCTTATTGACTATTAAAATTTTGTCTTGCAGAAGGTCTAAGATTTGATTAGCTTCCATTTTAATAGAAACTGGTAAATGAGATCTCATGTCATCTGATGGGCGGCTGTTGATTAAATCTCGGAGTCTCTTACAAAGTTCTTTTATTGGTGTGCTTTTATCGCCGATTGGGGTATCGTTTATAATTTTTGATGTTGAAGGTATAGAGGTAGATGCTTTAGTTCTTCTAAGTGGTTGTAAATCGATATCTGCTCCAGGCGGTGGATCTGACGTCTTAGGAGGTAACTCATCTATTATAACTTCCATTTTTGTTTGAACTATATGTATTTTGAAGTATAAAGAATAAATAAAAAGGGCTAAGTAAATAATTGATGCAAATCTATTCAGAGAGGCTACAGGGGCAGTTATTCCCCTTTTATCCGACCAAGTGTGTGCCATGCAATAGAGGTCTATGAACCTTAGTGCGACTATTATGCAACCAATGATGTGCGAATGTGCGGAATATTCCCCCCTTTTTTCCCTAATTTTTTTTTTCATCTTACGCAGTGGATACGAGCAAATATATATTTTATAGGTTATCCCTCTTTATTTGGAGAATTTACTGCTGCCAAGAATAGCTTGTAAACACCTCGGAAAAGAATGGAAAATAAAAACAAATTTTTAGAAAAGAAGAAAAAAAAAAGAGACAGACATTTGGCTACCAACTCCTATTACTGCTTGGAATATTTCTTGTTTCCCTCATCCTGCCCTTTCTTCCCCACCTCCTTCATTTTAAGAATTTTGAAATGGTGGAAGAGTTCAGTAGCCTTGAAGAACACAATTGTGGGAAAAATTGGAAAAGAGAGCAAAAAAAAAATGCAAGAAATATTAAGTGATTTTAATTATCGCCTTATTGGATATTTTATCGTTAACTTTCCCCTTCTCCTTTTTTCTTTCCTTCCAAGTGAGATAAAAGCGTTTGAGGTATAAGAAACCGTTGGCAAGCAACAGAGCCAGTATAGCAGCACTTCAATGACCAGAGACAGATTTAAAATAGAAGAGAGAAAAAAAATATAACAAAAGAAAGGAAAACGGGTGTGTTGAGAGGCGAGGGAATAGAAGAAAAAGAATATTATATGACCCGTATTTTCTTTCACTTGTCGGTAATGTTACGGAGGAATCATCACCCCTCTCCCCTTAAAATACAACAAACAAAAAGAAAGCCGTAAACAGCGTGCTAGCGTCCCCTGCGCAATTTAGCTTAAGGAGAGCGAACTCCTCTGTCGCAAGTAATAACCAGATAACACCTGCATGGCCCTTAAGACACATTCCCCCCTTTTCCTTCCCCTGTCCTCTTTCCCCTTTTCTTCTCCACTCCCAGTGAGGAGTGGATATCGGTTGACACTGCGTTTACAAGGAAGTTTAGAAGAGCTGTTTATATTTGTTTCTATTTCAAGCTAAATATGTTAATATCCATCTTAGAATTTCCTCTCTACGATGGGGACGAGGAAAAACTTTAAAAAGGGTAACTAAAACATGAAACAAAATTCATTAAAATTACATAATGAGATAAGTGAACCGAGTTCAACTTTACTTGATTGCAATCTCTTACTAATAAATGCGATGAAGGAGTTATATTAATAAAATATTTATCAAAGAGGTTATTAAGGCGTATATTCAGCTTATCAGAATATTCTAATTATACTGGTATTGAAGAGAGACAATGATTAATAGAATTATTTGAAACTAAGCAATGACATAACTGTAATGAATAGAGGGTGTTTTGATTTGGACCCATGAATTCTCTTATATTTTTCAATATGATTAATTAAGATAAAATTTATGGGAGTTAAAGGAGGTTGGGAACAAGAAGGTATGTTTAAGATATATTGATCAGACAATAGAATAAAATCAGAAAGTAGGTGGGCAAAGTATTAAACATTTAAACATTTCCAAAAACGACTATAGGATTTATAATTTAATTTTATATATGTACCTATATTGCATGACACACACTAAAAGTTCAAGATATTTAGAGAACACTTTCCCCATTTGCCTGGAGAGGTCTTAGCCTAACATCTTTGAACACCAATAGGTACGAGAAAATTCAATATCTCTTCTAGATGTGACCTCGATTGCCTCATATAAAATCTCTGAAGTACTGGGCTTGTAATGGTCTTGTAGCTGGCTTAAAATTCTGAGCAAAACACTGAATTCACTGTTAAAATGTATAAAGGAAAACTAACTGAGAATAGCTCGCGGTCTGAAGTTCGCTAAGAAAGATGATCCGTGACCGAAGTACGCTCGTTGAAGAGAGGAGAGAAAGCACAACCACTCTCGTTGACGGCGGAGAGTCGACTGATCAGAGTGATTGAAAGTTTCTGTTTATAAAGGTTTTTATCTTCTTTTTCGCGTGCCAATTCTAGAATTCAAAATAATTTTTTTTTTCAAATCCTGTTGCCAATAGCGCGACCGACCATTCCGGCGACTGCAGACGCAATTGCAGGTAAAATCAGCGGTAAAAATCCACCGCCTTGATTAATAAGGATTTTTTTCTTTTGATTTATTTTTGTATTCTTGTTTATTGGGACATTACCCATTAATACGTTCAAAAAAATTTCGAATAATGCTAAAATTTGAGAAGTTGAGGCTGTTTTTAACAGTGATCATCTTTGTTTCGAAGATGCTTTTGAAAGCAAATCCACAAATGAATAATGACCACCCAGTTTGCTTTTCATTTTGGTCTGTAAATCCAATAATGACCACTACTATCTGGAAACAAGTTATCGCGTAGTCTATATTCCTCGCTCGTAAGAAGATGTATGTCAACCAAAAAACAGGAAAAAAGATCGACAGTCGTGCCTTTATAAACCTCGAGAAAAATTTTTGATTTTAAAGGATACAACTGCCGTCCTAAGCAATTTATTTGATTCATATCTCTAGCATTTTTAAACAGAATCATGTAGTGCGTGTTCAAACTTAGATATTTTTTTTGAAAGTAGAGATTCTGAAGAATGAGAATACAACTGACTCTTCTGTGATGAGAAATGACTGTAAACTGTTGTGCGACTTTTTCATCCAAAAAGAGCATTAAATCATCAATGACGAGCAAATCGACATCCTCATAATTCTCAGGTAGACCATTTACGAATTCGATGTTCTTAGAAGCTTCATTTATGAATGATGGAGGGCTGTAGTAGTAACACCACTTAATTTTCTGCGGTTGGTAATCGTACCCATTTTCGTGCAACATCTGACAAACTAAAGAAGATTTTCCCGACTGGCTAGGACCAACAATACAGCAAGTGGAAGTATGTTTTAACTTCAACATACTTCGCAGACTTTTTTAAATTCTGATTCTGTTAATTGAACGTCTATAATTTGAGGCTTTAGCTGTCCCGACTCTTTCTGGTAAGCCGCTTCCGACCAGAAATATCTTATATCGAACACCTTCTTATCGTTTTTATAGCAGACGAGGAGAAATATTTTTCGTCCGAGATGCTCGGAAAGAAAGCACGAAGAGTTTGTTATATTAACTTTTTCACTCGCATCTATTGGAGAGTGAATACATACATAACTTATAAGTAAAATGAATTCTATTACAATAACGAGCAACAAGATAACTACTTGCAAAGATTTGTATTTTTTGTAATTAGACATCTTCATAAAGACAATTTCTCACATAATACGTTAAAGACTTGCTCGTGAATGAAGGTTTTCCTGCTCGAATCTCTATTTATAAGCCGCTGCGAGAATGAGAATAGAAATCCAAGTTTTATTATAGTCATTTCATCGCAGAATAAAGATTGAAATATTTCTAAAAACAGTTCTTCGTTAATTGGGGCGATCGCAGCAAGGCGCTCTAAGTCCGTTCCGCAGAATCGATCAATTTCTTCCATTTTAATCGAAGAGAAGCGGAGCGCTTACTCTTATAAACGCAAACCTCCCTTCCTCCCTACACCAACGTTTATATTTTTACGAACTAGATTCGAACTCGTATCCCCAGCATCCAAAAAGATTCGATATAGAAATATTTCACTCGTTCGTTAGCTTTTAGACTGTCGAACCTCTTTCGAATGAAGTTAGTTTAGCTCTTTTAACTATCAAGGACGTTAACACACAATTCCCTACATCCACTTGTTAACAAGCTGAGTGGGTATCCAGATATTAGCATGTCGACAGGGTATCCAGATGTTAACACGGTAATACTACTAGCAAAACAATGAAGCCATGTAAAAGATGAAACATGAACAAAAGTCAAAGATTACTAAACATCCAACCGCTGAAAGGACTTAAATGTTAACTTAAATAAAAAAGAAATTAATAAAGTTATAAGACTCAGATGTTACAAAAAGGAATTAGCAATACATCATATCAATTTACTAAAGGAATATTTGCAAATGTATAAGAAATTCAATAATTTAAAATTTGTTTCTCACATTTCTTATAAAAATGTTTCTTTGAAGACTTTGTAATATGCAAAGCAAAATATTTGTGATTTTATTTTACATACCCGTGTTTTGAAGTGTAGGATTTCTAACATATGTTTGGTGAAAAAAAAAAATGAAATTTCCTTAAATTTCCTTTAGATAGAATAGCAATAACGAAAATATCAATTTTTCGTTGAGTTCCTCCCAAACATTGAGACAGCACTCCAATACCAAAACTTTTCAGACTAAGAGCTTTTCCTCGTTTCACTTTGCGTTTTCAGGAGAATTTATTTGCCTGTTTATAATAGTATTGCTATTTTGATAAAAATAGGAAAGTACAAAGCATTTTACAATAGTAAAAGGATACAAATTTCGCCGTACAAAATGGAGACATACAATATCTTTCGAAGAATGATTACACACAACAATTTACAAAATTTAGAAATAATTTAAGTTTTTGCCAATATTTTTTTCTTTGTTAGTTACTTAATTTGAATTGCTGCATAAATATGCCATTGATACAGTTTTGGGTTTAGCTCTACACAATATAAATTGGAAGTTTAATTTAGTTATATTAACTCTCCGTTTGAAATCAACACTGGGCCACGGTGGCTTAGTAGTAAGATCTCAGCTTCGGAGACGGATAGTTGCAGGTTCGAGACTCGATTCCACCGAAGAACCGCCGTGAGCTGATCTGGTGCATGTTAAATCTGTCAGGGCCAAATGTTCTCCCGTTGGTGTAGTGCGGAATTTAGGAGAGGGGGTGCCAGCTCAGGTGTTGCCCTCCTCATCTGACCGAGGCTCAGAACTACGAGGTTCGTCCCAAAATAGATGAACTGTTACTTCAAAAACAGAATTTTAATATAACTAAACTAAATTAAACTTGGTATCAATACTATAGCTATTTCTATAAGACCCTCGTAATTTTGAATCGCTGTCTGATGACAAAAACAACACCTGAACTTTCACTTCCATCTCCAAGTTTCCATATCACCACAGAGGGAATACGTTTGGTACCGACATTTAGCCTCCAGGAGACTCGTTTACTCGAAGATTCTTTGATTTTCACAAACGCAACGCACCTGGACACTGCCACAGACTCAGAAAAGTATGTTAGAAAATCATTCAGAATATATGTTTAATTTAATTTAGTTGTATGAACTCTCCATTTTAAAGCAACGTTAGATATACTTCGAGACGGACCTTGCAATTTTTAACCACAATCAGGTGACGAGGACGATACTTGAGCTGATACACCTTTCCAAATTTTCCTCACTAGCGTGTGTAAGTTTGGCTCCAACGGCTTTAGTGTGCATAAAACCCGCTTACACGATGGTTCTTCTGTGAAATTGAGGCTCAAACGTACAACCCTTATATTTCAACGCTGAGACATTACCATCAATCTATAAAGACCCTGTATAAATTTGGACAAATACAGAGTCAACATCAAATTTTTAATAATTATCACTTTAAACCAATGTGAAGATATTTTGTTCATGAAAACGAATCTCAACCAGGTAAATTTAGTCCATTCATGTGATTTGATTAAACTGCTAAAATAATGGCAGAAATATAGCATCGGTAATAAATTTGAAAAACTTCTTTAATTCTTCAAATATTCATTCATTTCTTCCTTATCTTGAATGATAAGAAACAAATGTATATCTTTATACGGACGTGAATTTAATGAAGCTAGGAGCTGTAAAGTTTTAGTTTTATTTTCAAAGTATCATCACTTTTTTGTAACTACTGAACATGTTTTATAAAGTTTTCGTACAGCCTACTCACTACACTGGTGTCACTTTCAATTGGATTAATAAATTAAAATGTCTTTAAAGAAATCAAATTAATTTTAGTGAAAATTCTCATCAAATGTTTGAGAAAAAAAGTTATTTAACATGAAGTCACTCAAAAAACTTCATTCTTCGTGAATTCATTCACATTTATGAACAAAAAAATCAAAATGATCGCACTTTATAGAAAGCGGTTTATAAATGAAGTGTGCATTTTTGAACAGATTTGCTGAACTAATAATCAGCTGTAATGATTTTTAGCCCTTCTGCTCAAAACCCTTAAACATCTTTGTTTCAGCTATTGAATACCATTCTGCCTGAATTGCCAACTGATTTTAATAGTTAATCCCTTTTTTATTGAATGTCCTGATTTTAAACATCATCGTTTAAAATATTTTAAATTGTTTCAGCAATGGAAGTGCAAATGCTTGTAGGGGAAAGTCGCCACAAAAATAATTTTGAATTTTTAAAAGCAATTGGGTTTTACCACCTTATTTAACACTTCTTTTTATTGTCATTTCTTACATCTTGTTTATAATGTTGTGAAACATTGCAATGTAATTTTATCAAATAGTTTCTACCTTTACTTAATTTTATACAAGAATTTTATATTTTAACCATATGTCTTGCGCAGTATGGCCAGCTTACGACACTAAACCCCACAATCCAATCCTAAAACCCTTACACATCACGCATGTTATTTTTAATATATAATTTCAATGGATTCTTCGTTTCAGTAATAAAGTGTTTATTAAGGAAAAAACATTGGTGTAATTAAAACTTCTTTATTAACATAAATCATTTAAGTATAAATAAATATGAGCTTAAATTAAAATGCATGTCCTCTTCTTAGCAAAATAAACAAAGATCGAGAGTACACTCATTGATCTGTTTCGATATTAAACGGAAAATTATACGAAACTGTGTCTGGTGTTAAATATTAAAGAAGAAATGTCCCCTTCTTAATCACTTTGATTTCATTTGAGATCTGTAGCTTTAATGTGATTAAGATGAATCTACCTGCCTATTTTCAGCAACTCAGTTTTAAAAAATTTAAAAAGTTTGTAATATTTAATTGTCGTTTGAGACGAAACTATCAGGATAATGCCTTAATAATATTTTATCAAATTATGATTACAGGATGGGCACACGATTAAAATATGTTTGTATTTTAAAATATTTTAATCGATTGCCCATCCTTTAATTTATCCAATTAACACTTTTTAACTCATCATCATTAACATTACAAGACATATTGGGTGAAAAATTCCACCCAAACATTAAAAATTATTTTTAACTCCATTGGCATTTGCCTTGCATTTAACCCTTTTAACTTCCGTTTAAACTTGACTTTTACATTGCATCATGGTAATGCGTTTTTCGTATCGTTATTTCATTTACATTCTTGACCTACTTTATATTTGAGATTTTATTTTTGGTATTTGAAAATTGATAACTTTTTACTTTTATTTTTAAAAGTGTGGTTTTATAATTTGGTCTATAATTTTATTATTTACTTGGCGCAGCATGATCAAATAGGGTTTTTGCACCAGAAAAACTTAATCAACCAGCCAAATTATGATAGGATATTTTTTATGCATACAAAGACTTCGCTAGGATCACTAAGTTATGCAGAATGGTTGAAAGATTTGAAATAACAGAAATTCTTAGTGGAACCAACAAAAGAATGTAAAAGTTTCTTCAAACCTAGGTCTGGTTGTGAATAAATATGCGTGAATGTTCATTCACAACCAGACAATATTATTACAATACATTCATGAATGAATGTATTGTAAAAAATGTTCCCAAATTGATACGATAGAAATTAATTATTTTTTGTAACTGCCTGCCTATTTTCAATAACTAAGTTTTTTAATAAAATATAAAAGTTTGTACTGTTTAATTGTCGTTTGTGACGAAATTATTAATGACTTATCAAAATAATGCCTTAATAATATTTTATCCAAGTTATGATAGGATATTTTTTATGCATGCGAAGATTTCGTTTAAGATCACTAAGTTATGCAGAGTGGTAATTTTTTGAATTTGAAATAACAGGAAATCTTGGTGTGACCATGTAAAGAATGTAAAGGTATCTTCAAACCGAGGTCTGGTTGTGGGGCTACTTGAAAGGTGTTGTGTATCAAGGAAGTGTTCCTGACATTTCTACTATAAAAAACAAAACCGTTACATGCCAGACGAATACATGGAGAAAAGAATGGAATAAAATAACTTTTTTGGAGTTCAATCCCGTCTTTAGATGGAGTGGAACTCTGGTACGTCTGAAACCGATGAAATAGACGATTAGTATAGATAATTTGTTTGCGAGAAATGCTTGCATGTGTGAACAAGGCATTGTCAGATAAAGGCATTCATTAACTGATGGCACTGCTCTGAATCTTGGCGACAAAACTTTCTAAATCTTGGCGATTTGTGAGGCGGTTCTGGTTTACTTGAAAGGCGTTGTGTATCAAGAGCATGTTCCTGACATGACAGTAAAAAAAAACCTCGTGTACCGTAGGCAATTATTGAAACATCAGGTTGGTGGTTACCTTGAATCAAATTTGTAAGTCGCTATAATATAAGTTTTGCATTGCTATTTGGTGTGTTGTTATTTACTATTTCCATTGTCAGATTTGTATTCTTTTTTCACACACTATCCTATTGCACAGACAGGATCTCCGATGTCGGCATTTTTCAATATTGCCACATTGAAACGATATATTGCCGAGTCTGCATGGCTGAATGGTTATGACATAGTCAGGGAATCATTTGCTCGAATCCCAGTAGACTAAAAATTTGTTTTTCCTTAATTTCGTATTCCAGAAAATTCTGGACCTTTCTCTAATTTACCAGATAAGTGCTCTGGACTCCAGAAAGGTATTCTGGAACTTTAACTACTTGTACAAAAGCTGAATATCTCTCAGTCGCAGTGTTCTTAGTTCAGAGGTGAGCTAATAAAATGATTTAGCTCTATTTCCTGTGTCTTCTTGAGTTCTATCGGCATGTCAATATTTTTTTTGTTTCTCGAACGAATTGAAATTGATATTTTAAAGTGTAAGGTGACCAAATGTTGTTATATTTCCTCCAGTACATAACACGCTACAGGGCACCGAATATAATTTTTTTCTTGACCCTGTACTGTAAAAATGTGTTCCCTAATTTAGTGATTCTCAACCTGTGGGGCGCACCCCCCTAGGGGGGCTCGAGCACACTAATGGGGGGCGCGAGCACATCCAAGAGAAAATGTTATTTAAAAAAATTGATTATGAAACTGAAAGGAAAGAACACACACACATACAAAACAAAATACATTTCGACATATTTAATAATTTATTAATTACTTATTAATTTACTTATTACTAATTATTTAG
>JAPMOQ010058313.1:0-14338 GCA_026543055.1 Argiope trifasciata | reverse complement strand
AAGGATTCTATGATCGTTTGCAACATCTAAATAATTAATTCAATAAATCTTTACCGTAATCCTGATCGAATTTAGACAGGATATGCATTCGAATCCCGACTTAATGGCATATTTCTATTATCGTTTGTAATATCAGTATCATTAATTCAATATTTTTTTTCATTATAAAATGTGATAGTTTCTAAAAAAATAAATGCAAAGCTAAGGTTTCTATAAAATCTGCAAGAGCACGTCAAAGGAAAGAATTAGGTTTTATCACCATGTTGCCATCATTTTTACGGAAGTTCAAATTTAAAAAAAACTTTCATCGCAAATTAAATCTGAAGAAATGCAACTTTCAGCACGTGACTATATAAAATAAAATAAATATAAAATATGATATTTTCTTTAATAAATGCAAGGCAAAGGATTCTATGATCATTTGTAATATTTAAATCATTAATTGAATAAATTATCTTTATTTATACAGGATTAAATTTGTACAGAATATGCATTCAAATTAATTTCCAATGGCCAATTTGTAAAATATTATTAATAGGCATATATAATGTTTAATACTATTAATTTGATCTTAATGAAGTAAATAAATACATTTTATGTAGTTTGAGTCAAACAACGCATTTATGAATAATGAGTTTTAGATTTCTTCATACTTTACTCTTTGAGCCATATTTTACAAAATATATTTATTAATATTTTAAATAAATTGGCTACATCAATCAGTCTTCTAAATCAATAATTAAAACTGACTGATTTATAAAATTAAAGAATATTATTAGGAAAACGCGTTCTTTTAGAACTTTCAGTCCATCACCTTAAAAAAAATATTAATTGCCAATCAATGCCCAGAGTTACTTCAAAACTAATGAATATGTTATTGAATTGAAAATTTTAGAACACATTACTCATGGCGAACCTGCTGGTCGCCAAAGGCGGCTAGTATTTAAAACATGTAAAGTATTAAAAAATATACAATATTATCAAAATTAGAACAAAATCTCTTAATCGGCTGTCCATCTAACATTCAGTATATCAGTATTACTAAATAACATGAGCAAATAGAAAAAAAAATAATACAATTTTAGTCTAAAAAATAATTAAAATGTTAATAAACTTCGAACTAAGTTTTTTATCAATTGACCATCTGAAATTCAGTACTTTCGCATCAAGGAAAACGGAATATTTTAAGATTGTAATGATTGAATGAATGAAAGTTAGTTTTTTATTAGTTAGTTTTTGAGACAAATAGTAGTTTCATATTAAAATTCGTGTCAGAGAAACACTAAAATGAGTATTCGCGAGACAAATTATTCAAAGAAGAAGAAAATACAAAATTTTCTCTAAACATCACTTTTTCTTACCAATATTTCCTCAATGTCATGAAAGGAATTCGTGGCATTATAAAAATCTACATTTTTGTCCTGGGGGTGGATGAGAGATAAATAAACTTGTTGAAGAGTACACATTATTACCTCGTTCTGCGAAGAGCAATACAATTGTTTTTCGGAAGCAGGGGCTTTCAAAATTATCTACCGTAGTACCACTCGGGAATGTGTTAAAAAAGATTTATAATGTTAGGATAATAGTTTTTGCTTTGTATGTTTCCGTTTGCATGAATAGTTAAGAGCGTCTCTGTTAGTGATGCTTTTGTTTATAAAAGAGAAGGTTTTGCGATAGGTGTGGTGTTTCTCAAAACATCTACGTGTACGCCGAAGCATACGTAATGAGTTGTGAATCATGAAAGTAATACACGCATTCAACAGTCTTTCGGATATCACTCGAGATAAGAGATTCTATTTCATTTTCTATTAAAGGGTGTTGAAAATGATAGGTGGATCAGTCGTACAAAAGTTCTCAAAAATCGTATAGAGACGGAAAGTCGTAAACACCTGTAGAATTCGTTGCAACACAAACAAGAGCTGAACAAATGATACATTTTGGTATAGGTTGGATTTGTAGGACACTGTTTGCAATATCTGTACATTTTCAAATATTCCTCAGCCGCATATAAAAGCCCTCCTTCGAAAAACGTGCTTGAGGAATGGCAAGCATATTGCAGCGATGGGGACACCGAGAGAAAACTCTTTCATATCCTGACTTCAGTCAGCCATCCCACTAATCCAAATAATACCTGGACATGGGAGATTTCCTGAATATTTCAAAAATATGAAAGAACGCATGAAGATAAATGTACTTGTGGAGAAATAGGCACTGATGACCACTATTTAATGAAATGTATGGAGATCTCAGATTTAAGGAAAAGCCTGAAGATTGTCAATAATGATTTAAATACAGTACTGATGGTACCAAGTCATATCAAGTCCTTGAAGGATGTGATGTTAAAGACGGATAGTTTCATTCCAACTGTTTGAGAGAGCGGAGGTGGGGAAAAAAACAGCTATTTATTACCCAGAAAGGAATGTGAGTTTGACTGTTCGGCCAATGTACTGTTGTACAATACTTATTTAGCAGTCGACTATAACAAATCCTGTCGATATTGTACGTTCAGTGGTGGCTAAGTGGTTGGCTGTGCGCAAGAAGAGGAAACATACATCCCACACTGGATCAGAGAGGATATTATTTCCTTTGCAGTAAACTGCTCTTTCCCTATTGGTAGGCGTGTTTATACATCTGAAAGATGACGTTAATTCAAATTTTGAGCTACGTGCGCAAGTGTGGTGCTAGTAGCGACACTATGAACATGCAAATGAGGTTTGCTTTAAATAAGCGCTGTAAGGTTCGTGATCGTTATTTACCGTTGAGATTTGACGTAGTGGGTTAATGTTAGTCAAGGATGCCTCTGGAAAGACGAAGAAGCCATTATCAACAGCTCACTGAGTTTGAACGAGGTCGTGTTGTAGGGCTACGAGGTTCCAGGCGGCCACGTGGTACTACTGAGAGGGAAGTCCGTCGTATTCGGCGTATGGCTGTGGCTAATAGTTCTGCGTCTGCAGCTGAAATTCGAGCTGCAGTTGGCATCACAGTGAAACAACAAACTGTTACAAATTGGTTACTTCAAGGACAGCTCCGAGAGAGACGCCCTGTACAGTGCATTCCACTGACTCCAAACCACTGCCGTTTGTGACGTGAGTGGTGTCAAGCTAGAGCACTTTGGAGGGCGGAGTGGAGATCTGTTTTGTTTTCTGATGAAAACCAGTTCTGCCTTTTCTGATGAAAACCAGTGCCTTGTTCGCAGTGATATCCGTTTGTTGGTTAGAAGGAGGCCAGGTCCTTTCCACTTGACTAAATAAAATGTTTTAAAAACAGGAAAGTCTGAACTAAAAGAAGACATTTTTTTTAAAAAAATCGTCAATGTGATCGATAACCAGTGTTTTTAATGTAGTCGGATACCTTAAGTATGTATGCCTAAATGCATAAATAATCATTTAATTCATAAATTTAAAAGGTATAAGTTCTTTTCCTTTCCAAAGACCAGGCAAGAAATTAATTCATTGCATGTAGCTTAGTTTTCTATTATAAGCGATGTCAAATGTTCATTGAAATTCCTTACAATACTTAAGAGATCATCTTCATTCCTTAGATAGTGCTATCAAAAATTGGTAAAGGATATTTAGTTTAGAGAAATTTTATATGGTGCAGTTTCATTTAATTTTAATAAAGTCTTTTTTGTGGCTATACATATCCCACCGTGGAAAAAATGTTATATTTTCACAAAACACATTCACTTCATTTTAACATTTAGAAACTTTGACATACATATATATAACAATAAATAATATTCTTAAACTGAAGAACTTATAACGGGAAGATTTATGAACAAATGTTTCTTCGTATATTTAAGCATACATACTTAAATTCTTTAGTGTATACAAATATTAAGATTTATTTCCTTATTTTGCATTTCTAGAGTATCGGCACCCCACATTATGAGTAAAAGGAAGTGACGCCCAATTGCTGCCACTAGGTTACACCTCTATATATTTCTCAAAAAGCTTCAACAGCTCTGCCGAGCTACTTTTCCAAAATAACAAGACGTGTTCTGAAGCAATGTAGACAGGCAAACGCAACCTTAAAAATCATCTTTGTTTCATAACTGAGTGTTAAAAATCACGAAATATCTGGAAATCTTTTATAAAAAATTATTACTTTAAAAATATTAATTTCAAAATTATTACTAAAATTATAACTGAAAAACATATTAATTTATACTTTTAAATCATATTTATTTTTCCAGTATATAAAGGTTTATAGAAAACAATGTAATGCAAAATTCAACAGTTATATTAAAAAAATGACAAAGGGCAAATATCGTCCTTTTCTTAACAGCTTTTGTGAATTTCATAGTACGGTTTTCTAAGTTATTTTAAACTTACAAAATAAGAACTTTTACCAAAATCAATTTACTAATATAAATCACTAGAAAGATTAATTATGTTGGAACGTACGTATCAGAATCAGTTGAATACAAGCTCTCATTGAAAAATGTTTCTGTACAATTATCTTTATCATTAAAATCAATTTTTACTTCACTTAAAAGTGTCTGGAGTATTGTTTCATTATAGAATCAGTAAATTGGATGATATTCCTGGGATACAGTGTTCTCTGTTTCTGCTAAACCTTGTTTATCAATGAGATATTGCCAGTATACATCATTGTGTTTGTCACATTAGTACTAGGATTTTTTAACTTAAGTTTCCTAGTTATTTTAAGTTCATAAAATCGAAATTCAACCAAAACCTTTCAATAAGATTTCGATTCCATGGTCAAAGACTTCTGGATCTGAATCCAGAAACTGCCTAGTAAGATTTTCCGGTTCACGTTAAATATTTTTATAAATAATGTTTTTTTTTCTCTAGTTGATGTAGGAACTTTTGCTATCGCTTCCATCATCTAGCCACGGCTCAAATTTATACTTGCAAATTCAGCTTAGAAAGGCTCCAGAATTGTAAGCTGACATTATTGAATCATATTCAACATAAAATTTCAACCATAAGTTCAATATATATTATTCACCAAAGATTCACACTTTTGTGTAAAAAACATGATTCGATGAAAAATTCAACCCTTTGGAACATCACATCTTTCGAAAGCAATGATAAATTGAACTCGAAAACAAATTCAAAATACTCACCTATAATGTGACAAAAATTAATTGAGAAAATTATATTCATATTTCGTTAAAAGTTATTCAGCATTGTTTTCTATTATTATTGACTTCGAAAACGTGATTTTTGTTACAATATTTCAGTGAGAAGGTTATTGTGTGTATATATATATATATATATATATATATATATATATATGTATATATACACTGAAGTGACAAAAGTCATGGGATGACTGTTAATATCGTGTTGGTCCTCCTTTTGCCCGGCGAAGTGCAACAACTCGACGTGTCATGGAGTCCACAAGTCGTTGGAAGTCCTCTGCAGGAATATTGAGCCATGTTTTCTGTACAGACGTCCATAATTGTGAAAATGTGGATGGTGCAAGAGTTTGGGCACGAACGGACCTTTCGATGATGTCCCATAAATGCTCGATGGGATTCATATCGGGCGATCTAGGTAGCCAGATCATGCGCTGGAATTGTCCGGAATGTTCTTCAAACAATTCTGGCCCGGTGACATGGCGCCTTGTCATCCATAAAAATCCCATCATTGTGTGGGTACGTGAAGTCCATGAATGGCTGCAAGTGATCTGCAAGCAGCTGACCATAACCATTTCCAGTCAATGATCAGTTCAGTTGCACCTGAGGACCGAGTCCATGCCATGGAAAAACAGCCCGCACCATTATGCAGCCACCACCAGCTTGAACAGTGCCTTGCTAACAGTTTGGATCCAAGGCTTCGTGGGGTCTGCGCCACACTCGAACTCTACCATCAGCTCGTAACAACTGAAATCGTGACTCATCTGACCACGCCATGGTTTTCCACTGGTCTAGGGACCAGTCGATATGCTCAAGAGCCCAGGAGAGTCGATGCAGACGACGTAGTGCTGTCAGTAAGGGCCCTCGGGTCTGTCTTCTGCTGTCATAGCCCAAGGAAGACAAAATTCGCCACACAGTCCTATCGGACACGTCAATCGTACGTCCCACATTGATTCCTGCAGTTATTTGACGAAGTGTTGCGTGTCTCTTAACGCTGACCATTCTACACAGACATCGGTGTTCTCGGTCGTTAAGTGCAGGTGGTCACCCACTGCGCTGTCCATGATGGAATGTGATGCCTGAAATTTCATACTCTCGGAACACTCTTGATACTGTGGATCTCGGAATGTTGAATTCACTAACGATATCCGCAATGGAATGACCCATGCGTCTAGCTCCAACTAACATTCCACCTTCAAAGTCTGTTAATTCTCGTCGTGCCGCCATATATCACAAAAAACCTGTTCACATGAATAACTTGAACACAAATGAAAGCTCTGGAAAACGAACTGCGCATTTATACTTTTTCGCTAAGATACTACTTCCATCTGTATATTTGCATATTGCTATCCCATGACTTTTGTCACTTCAGTGTATATATATATAAAGAGAGAGAGAGAGAGAAAGAGATAGGGATATAGAGTGAGAGGTTAATAAATAGATATTCAATCAACAAAATACAAAGGGAAATAGTTGGCATTTACTTTTTACATTATTATAAAACATTTAAAACGACAGAATATTTTTTTTTTGATATTTTAATTGAGAGATTGACTTATGATAATAAATGTTTTTAGCAATTTTAAGACCAACCTAACATGAAAGGAAACACTACTAAAATTAAACTTAATCTCGTATTATTGAATATAAAGCATCCTTGATGGAACACATTTCATACCAATAAAGAGACCAATCCTTCTACAACAGAGATGAGCTTTCAACCGCATTTTATAGATAATTTAATCTGTATTTTTTGGTGGTAGAAATTATTTTTTTAAAATTATTATATAGACTCAGGTAGCACATACTGATTTAGAATATTAGGCAGTTGTTTGCGATATCATATTATAATAATTGATATTCAACGATCTTATACCGTATTTCGTATATTCATTAATATCAAACAATATGTGTTCCAAGGTATTTTTGTGTCTTACAAAATTCAGTTTTGTATGTCACACAAATTCGGCTGGCTTATTAGAAATTCGAAAGCTATGGTTTTGAGAAAGCCGTTTTTGAAATAAACTCAAATAATTGTGAAAAATAAAGAAAGAAAGAAAACAATAGATAATAAAATGTATTCTTTTACAAAAGTTATGTACAGTCGTTAGAAAAAATGAGGCATTCAGTTTTAAACTGAACATCTTTCTGAACTGAACAACAATATCTTTTGATGGTCAATCAGGAAAAGAAGCCATTCAGATGAAATCGAAGCACTTTTTAAGATTTGTGAATTAAAAATTTCCAAGAGATTATTCGTAATTTGAATTAGGAGGAATATTAACCTTATTATAATATCTGTAATGATATAAGAACTTTGTTTCTTGCATCTTATTTGCGTGATGCTGGAAGTTAGTTTTTAATAAGTTTTGATGACATTTTAAAATTCATTTTTAATCAAATCCAGCTATACTCCTATTATTATTTAATAAATGAAATATTTTCAATGCATATTTCTGAACACTATAGCTATTTCCAAGTTATTTATTTTATGACAATAATGGAGAAAAGATACATATGGGATTTTTTTACTGTTATTATTTCTTCCATTATTTATTGTATTACTCTTTTTACAAATATTAGAATAGAATGGTATTTATACAATGGCTTATTATATTTTGTCCAGTGCTATATTATGTTTGCAGTATTATATTTATGTTTATATCTCAAATAATGAGGAATTAAAATTCTCTTCATGAAATGAAATAATTTCATAAAATAAAATAAAAAATATTCACTGAAGAAGTTTTATAAAAGTTTCTTATTTCTTTTGATAAATTGATAAAAACATAGATATAAACATATTTTTTTAATTTCTCTGCATATCACAAAATAAATTAAAAATCATTTTCTTCATGCTTAGTAATTTTTGTTGAAATTTCATTAAAAACTGTCTTTTACATAATAATTAACACTTTAAATGTGGGGGACCTTGACGAATGTAAGCTAGGTAAAGAGAGATAAGTCGTAGAACTACGACTTCCGCCTTTAATGTGTTAAGAAACATAGAACAATTGTTTAGGTTTCATTTATTTGGCTATGGTATTTTGTAACAGTAAAACGTTAAATAATTTGTCATTTATATGATATTTTTAAATCGATTTTTTATTAACTGTAAAGGAATCTCTTAGGAGCGTTAGGCATAAGTATGCATACATCCTGATATGTCACGTAAGCGACTTGATTTCAGCAACTGAATTTAATAACAGTGACATAAAATGTGGAACAGGGATTCTTAACAGTGTCATTAAAATTTTCTTACAGTTGTGATAGTTATTTTGTAACGAGGAATGAATGGATTCATGCAAATTTTCAGGATGAAAAGTGTCTAATTTTTTAGCGTTTTGGCATTTGGAAAAGTTTTATTCATTTACTTATTCGATATAATTTGCTGTTAAAATAATAGTATGCATTAATATTCCCAGTTGTACAAGGTGGTTATAATTAGATTTCTTCTATATACAGCATCCCATAACGTAAACGGATGAAAAGATAGCAATTAAATGTATATAGATTATATACGAGATGCGCTCACGGAGTTTCGATGAAAATTTTTTAGTTCCAATAAGTCCACCAGAGGGCCCATTTTCAGGAATACAATCAATTTTAACAGAATTAATAGTCAGAAAGGAATAAAGAAACAATATTAAAAATCCAGAAAAAAATTCTGAGTAACAAAATATAAAAATGATCAAAGCTATCAGTTCTATTAAAAATAATGCCGATATTTGTAGTTTATTCAAAACAGGTTAGGGCAAGAAATATTTGCAGTAATTGTTATGCTTTATGTCAATGTTTCCGGAATAAAAGATGACGATATCTTGTTGCGACGTCAAATTGTTTCAAGAATTCCATAACGCTTCATGTACGAAGTATCGCAACTGCACAGTTACGATCTGTGGTTGAAACACTGTCCATCGGTTTGATATTTTGCAGCAGAATGAGGGTGCTCATATGTAACACCTTTCCCTACATCGTTTAGGACATGATTAACAACTGCTCCTTTTGTGCAATTTCGCCCTAATATGTCCTTGTTTCTGCAAACTTAACAGATTCTTTTTTCTCTACTATTTCTTCAGTTGCTTACATTTTATTTTTTTTTCTGTTATGTGGTTCGATGCCAAGGTAATGAGAAAATACTCAATGCATGTTAATATTCTTTCTATATTCCGTTTTGGGTAATTATTGTTAAATTTAATTTTTTTTCTGTAAACGGCGCACTCTGGTGTACAATTTGAATCATTTTTTGTAATTAAGTGAGCTCATCATATGCATACAATTTGGAGCAATTTCTTTTAATTACGTGAGCTGATTCTGTGTAAATTGTAGTTACCAAACTTCGTCGCAATTTATAAATGTATTTATGTCTGAGTGTATGGGTATGCTGAAATGGTGTCTCAAAACGGCTATAAAGTAGATGGAAGAAATTAGGTTATGATATTCTGATGAAACTTATATAACATTTTATTCAAAATCCTTTTCCAGAAAGCGATTTCGTCTGGCTTTCTGAAAATAGTTAACTCTTAGGCTATTAAATAAAATGAGAGAGATAAAAAATAATACATGTTTAGTACAAAAAATATAGGATGTTATCAAACTTCGAGCAAAATTTCTTAATCGATTGATCATCTATCATTCAGTACTTTCGCAGGGAAGATAAAGCAACATTTCAAGAATTAAACGATCTAATAATTGAAATTGATTTTTTTATCTTGAGATAAACAGTAGTTTCATATCAAAATTGGGTGGCGAAAATCACTGAATTGCATATTCACTTGACAAATTATACAAAAATGGAAGAAAATACAAAATTTTCTGTAAACATATGTGTTTCGTATCTATCTTTCCTTAATACTATGTAGGGAATGCGTGGTATTATAAAAATCTATAATTTTGTCTTGGGGATAGTGAGAGATAAATAAAATTGTTGGAGAGTATACATTACTACTCCGGCTGGCAAAAGATCAGAAGCAATCATTTTAGTATTAAGGGGCTTCCGAAATTATTAACAATACTACCAATCAGAAATATGTTTAAAATGATTTATAAAGTTATAATAATGGTTTTCACTTATATAATCACTTGGCACTACATATTAGTTAATAGCGTTTCTAACAAGGATGCGTTTGTTCCTAGAAACATATGTTTTGCGATATTTGTATTGTTAATCATGAAACTAACACACGCATTCAACCTTCATGCATGTATTATTCCAGAGATAAGATATTATATTTCATTTCCTTTTAAAAGGTGTTCAAAAAAATTGGCAGAGGGACATGGTGGATTCGCGTACAGTCGTGATCGAAAATCGCACTGCAATAGATTGTTGTAAACTTATGTATGTAACATACTACTATTTTCTTCTTGAATGTTCATTCCAAACTTCTGCAGTAGTTAAGGACGTTCCTCTCAAGGATGCTTTTGTAGCTAAAAATGTAGATTTTGCAATATTTCTAGAGTTTTTTTAACGCTAAATTATGTGTAAAGCTTTGTTAATCATGAAACGAACACACGCTGCTGATATTCTTTCAGATATCATCTCAGAGGTAAGAGATTGCATTTCATTTCAATTTAAAAGGTTTTCAAAAAAACATTAGCAAAAAACATTAGCATGGACAAAAAGATGTGATCGATTCGTCGTTTTGTGATCAAAAGTGTCACTGGAATGGAGGATTGTAAACGCCTGTAGAATTCGCTGCGATACAAACACGAGCTGAGCAAACGTTACGTTTAGGTATTGGTTGGCATTGTAGTACACAGTTTACTTAGCTCCGTGTATATGCTAACAAATCTACAACAACCACATATAAAAGCCCTCCTCCGAAAAGATATGCTTGAGGAATGGCAAAGATATTTCAGCAATGGAAACACAAGCTGGAAACTGTTTAATAATCTGCCGTCGGTGAGCTTTCACCCTATTAACTGGATAAGAGAGGATATTATTTTTTAGCACATAGTTCTTTTCCTGTTTACCTCAAAATTTCAATCTCTCCACAAACCAGTGAGAGACTAGCACTGCACTTCATAATGCCACAGAAGGTATCCCAGCAATCCCTTGGAATATGAAAAAACACATATAAAACCCCTCCTCCGAAAGTACATACTTCAGGAATGGCACGGATATTGGAGCGATCTTGACACTAGCAGAAAAGTCTTTAATATGAAGGCTGACTTCGAGTCTGCAGTCATCCCACTAAGTGGACAAGAGAGGATATTATTTTCTTTTTAAAACATGACTCTTTTCCAGTCTACCTCAAAGTTTCAATCTCTCTCAGAATCTTCAGTTCTGTCTGGTGGGACTGGCACTGCACTTCATTAAGATACAGAAGACATCCCAACAATCTCTTGTCATAAGAAATAACACATATAAAAGTGCTCCTCCGAAAAGACATGCTTCAGGAATGGCACGGATATAGGAGCGATGGGGACACAGGCATAAAAGTCTTTAATATCCTGATTTTAGTCAGCCTTTATCCCACTAATTGAATCAGAGACAATTTCATTTGTATTAAAGAGTATTTAAAATGACATGGTAGATCAGTCGTACAGCAGTGTTTAAAAATCGCATAGGGAAAGAGTGTCGTAAACACCTGCAAAATTCATTGCGATACAAATACGAGCTGAACAAATGTTGCATTTAAGTATAGATTGGCTTTGTAGGATACTGTTTGCTAAGTCCGTACATATGCGAACCTTCCTAAGCACCATGTAAAAGCCCTCCTTTGAAAAGACATGTTGAGGAATGAGAAGGATATTGGAATGATGGTGACACAGGCAGAAATGTCTTTAATATCCTGACTTTAGTCAGCCTTTATCCCACTAATTTAATCAGAGATTATAATGTTCTCTTTCAGTTAAGGGGACCTTTTCCTGTTATCTCAAAATTTTCGATCTCTCTGAGAGTGGCCAGTGCAGTTGTTGTGGAACTGGCACTGCACTTCATTATGACACAGAAGGAATCCCAACAATTTCTTGACATATGAAAGATCATCACCAAACCACAAACATGGCTGAAACGAATTGCCATCACTTTTCTTTCCTGAATAATGCACATTATTATCAAATTTATAATAGAAAATAGAGATATATCTTTCCCTCCTGGCTATCAACCACAAGTGGCATACAAAGAAAGACTAAGGAAAATAACAAGAACTCTAGTCTTCTATCATACACTATAATTAGAGAGTCATTTCATTCCGATTAACCAATTTCATTTCTATTTGATTCTTATAACTGCATCATCATCTATTTTGTCAAAAAAATAAATAAACACAGAGTGTATGTATTTTCTATACATTTTATGTGTCAGAATGTTATTACTTCAAACTCTATTTCAAAGTTAAAAATCATTCTAAGCGGTCCATCACAATATAATAGCTTATTTCCTTGTAAATTCAGTAAATAGTTTTTTTTTATCACTGTAGTAAATATTTTGTTCCCTCAACATGCACACCAAAACGTTCAGTGACCAGAATGATCACGTTACGGTTGTATAAGACGGTGCTGTCTTCCAGCAAGTCGTGTAGCTGGATCCGGCGCATATTTTTAGTGAAAGTTCCACTCTTTCAGCCCTCTTCAAAATCGACATTGATTGCACCAGAGAAATTCTTCCGAAATAGCTGAAGCCATGGCTGTTCTTCTTTCATGCAACACTAACTACCCCCACTACCTTTCATCCATTTTTTTTTTATTGCACTGTCACACTCCCACAACGAAAACAATATTTCAAATTTGGAGTTTCAAAATTCTTAATTTTCAAAACCTTGAATTAGCATATGAAGGACAATGCTATCTTACGGGGAAATGCATAATTTCAAATCGATAATATAAATGATTTTTCCATTTATATAAGGATATATATGTTGCCTTTCAATTGAGGTATATAGGGAATATTCACAGATTACAAAACAGTACTTTATTCCCGTGGTACTATACTTGTTATTAAAACACAACTGATTATACATTTTATGAACAAAGTATCTTTTCCATTCAGTTGTAATGTAAGAACATATATAAAAAATTCGAATAACACAAAATAAATAAAATGACGAAAAACATTCCCCATTGGCATAATATATTCTTAAACTTAACTTCACGGAAATGTGAAGGATTGTCTCTGATTCACACGTCTCTCTAAATTTTCACACACTTCACAAACAGGTACAATCATTGCATTATATCTATATCTATCCATCTCTCTCTCTCTCTCTCTCTCTCTCTCTATATATCTATATATATATATATATAGATAGATAGATAGTTAGATAGATATGTGTGTGTTTGTGTTTATGTGCTTGAATGTTAACTCAAAACCGGTACACTATATTACGATCAGACTTGCATAAAATTTTATTCAAAATCCATTTGCAGAAATTATTGTGTCTGGCTGTTCGAAAATAATTCAAAACATAGACGTTTTAACCTAATTATCCAGATAGAAATATTTAATATATGTACAGTATTAAAAATATAGAATGTTATCAAACATCGAGCTAATGTTATCAAACATCGAGCTTATGAGGTTGCCACTGCTATTCAGTACTTTTGCATGCAAGTAAACGCAATAATTCAAGAATGTAATGATTTAAGAAACGAAAAACAGTATTTTATTTTGAGACAAAGAATAGTTTCATTTCAAACTTTGTTGTCAAATTAGCCCGAAAATTCATATTCTTGCGTTAGATTATGCAAAAATCATTAAAAAAAATAAAAATGCATAAGTTTTTATAAACATTTTTTTTACCTATCTTTCCTTAATGTCATGTAAATAATAATAAGAAGGAATTGCAGCAATTATAAAAATCAATGATTTTGTCGGCGTTTTGGTTAAGGTATAAAATAATTCGCTGGATTTCCGCGTTATTTTTCCGTCTGGCGCGAAAGAACTCACAATCGCTTTTCGTAAGAAGGGAGTTCCGAAACTATTAAAAATACTACCACTCAGATATGAGTTGAAAATGGTTCATAATGTTATAATAAAAGTTTTTGCTTGTCTAAATCTCCCAATCACTTCTATAGATAAAGAGCATCCCCATCAGGGATGCACTTGTTACTAAATATGCGGGTTTCGCAATCGGTGTGATGCGTTGTCGGTCATGCGGCTAACATGCGCAGTGAACATTCATTCGAATATTATTTTAGAGGTATATAGCATTTAATTTCCTTTTAAAGGTTGTTTAACAATCATGGACGAAATGACATACCAGATCCATCATGCAACAGGGTTCAAAT
>JAPMOQ010058302.1:0-14263 GCA_026543055.1 Argiope trifasciata | reverse complement strand
GTCTTAGAGATCGCACTCGAAGAAATAAGTAAATTATTTTTTAAACGCATCAGCTGAAACTTGTTGAAAAAGTGCTCGTGTGTTGAAGGTCACAAAACGAGAAGCTACAGGGCCAATACATTCAAGTGAGCAAAAAATAGAATACGGGTGACCGAAAGTCAGTCGCTAGGGTTTTCATACATCGTCCCCGGTTAAGGGTTAAAATGGCATCAAAATTTCATTTCATAGAATAACGTGCCATCAACCAATTTTTTAATTACTTCTGTTATACGCGATTCTCACATTGGAAGTCACGGGGAATTCTGGCTTTAGGTGCAATCGAAACATCTGGTAAATTCGAATAATTCGAAGATGTCATGTTTATAGGCCATCCTTTCATGTCATATTTACAGCATTTCTCAATACGTGCAACGAGGTGAAGTGTAATAAAATGTTTCACGATTATGGTTTGTATCTGCAAGTGATACATATATCTTTAGACATATTTTGGATTCAATAAGATTAATAAACTATAGTAAATGCCTGGTAAATTTGTGATTCCTTTATAAACGAGCCTGTTAAAAAAAATTGAAAAACGTTTTAGGTTTTCTGAAATAAACTTTTGCGTCTTTATTACAGATGACAAAAAAATTTCATACTTAATAGTTTTGTCTCAACACAAATTCTAAATTTTATAAATAGTACGCATACATCTAATGCACAATTCGCACTTTCCATTTTGTACACGTGGCACAATCCATGGCACATTTTACAAGATGAAGTGAAACATAATTTTGCACACAGTGCTTAAAACATGAATCTAAGCATGTGCTAAGCATGGTGTTTCTAAATTGATGGAAATAGGGTAGATGGTAGTTCATTTGCGTAGAAATAAGTCACATTTGCAATGGAACAACTTCACGGAAGAGGAACAGAATGAAGTTATAGGTGCATTTTGAATGTGAGTTAAGGAAGAGGTGCACATAATAATGTCCTCTGTTTGCATAAGAATTTGCAGTGATTATCTTCCCATAAGTACATAAAATTTTGCTGAAATTTAAGTTCATTCAGAGTGACAATCATTTACAGTCCGAAGGTTAAAATTAGAATTTAAAAATTTCTATTATCTGCATAACCACGACGTAGGATTTTCATTTTTGTCCTTCCTTTGGAAATATTTGCACTTTTTACTTGCAAATACTGTGATTTGAAATATATTGAACCTTTTAAATTCTTGTGTCTCACTGTTATCACAAAACAAAGTGACATTTTTCTTTAAAAAAAGTGCATTCCATATTTGTAATTCAATAACAAAAAAACTAAATAATTTAAATGAAAAAATCGGTCTCCATGAGCGATTAGTTTACAAAAGAAAAAAAAAAGGCAAACATTCTTTATATCTTCAAAGAATATCCGTTAGAAAGGATTTCCCAGAAAATGCTTCCTTATTTTTAGCATGGCAAGAGAGAAAATACTAGACCTAAATAATCAGCAAACGTGTGTGCTACATAAAACGCTTTTTGTAGCGTAGTTAAGCTGCATATAATTATTATTACTATGGGCTGACATCTACCCGATGTCGGGTTTTGGCTAAAAACGAACTAGATACTGAATAGGCAAAGGATGTGGCACACAAAGACTTTTATTCCAAAAAACACGGACAAACACAAAAGTTACATAGAAAGGTTAAAAGAGAAAAACCAACCCAAAACTACAAAAACGACTGACTATGTACAGAACTCAACAGTTGACGTCAGTTCAGGTTAGCTCTGATTGGTTAGTTGAGGCGCTGCCATTCGCAACACTTTTATTATTTATTGTGGTATGGCAACAATCAAATGTAAACATATTGATAAAGAAAAGTTTCAAACTACTTCAAACAGTATTTTTACAACTGCACTGAATTCATCTCTTTATTAATTAATAAATATAAAGAATGTGCCGCTCGATAACCCAAGAACTTTATTCAGCCACAGAACATTCCTTATGGATACGCGGAAAAGAATATTGGCAAAAGAAACTGTTTATAAACATATTCATTGCATGTCGGTTTATATTGATTCGTTGGTTGAAGAAATTTTCGGAAAATGCTGTAAAGTAATTGTTTTTGTATTTTCGAATAAAAAAAGAGTTTAAAAAACAACTTGGATACAAAGGTAAACCAGTTAAGGGCCATATGTATTTTCAAAAATTAAAGAAAGAAAAGGTAGAAAGTTTTTTCTTTCCTTGTTAAAAACAGATGAAAAGCAAAAACATTTTTTAAATTATCAGTTAATGTTTCCAAGTTTTAAGACAAATATAACTCATGTTAGGAATTAAAAAAATAATCTTCATTCCTATTTAATGTTTATATATTTGGATTATATTAGGAACTAACATGACGAATATTTCCGGACTCTCAGGCATTAAAACAATTACCACGGAATAATCCTTAATTAACTGATTACTTGCTTATTAATTTAGATATTGAAAAATTTTGGAGAAATTACTTTACCAAACTTCAAGAAACAAATCCTGCTTTATAGTTTTAAGTTTTAGTTTTTATGACAGAGAAATTGCACAAAAAATAGATATGAAAAAAAATAGCATTTAATAGGGATGAAAAAATACAAAAAAAATTTTAGAGACTTAATTTAACTTTTAATTAGTTGGAGATAAGTTATAACTTGTTTCTTTTTTGTCCTTTCTTATTGACTTTTTACTCTTTCATTATGCTCTAAAGTGCAAATGGGTATTGCAAAGTACTACTTCACTCCTTTCTAAGACATTCGTAGAACCGGATCATCCCTATAATAATGGCGGCAACTATGGTTTAGTCTTATGGTCCAATATCAGCCACGGTGCAACTTCTCCCTTAAGCAGAACGTGATTTCCTCCGTACCTAAACTTCACGATTAATTGGGTGACAGAATGGATAATACTCGAAACTTTGAGAATTCTATCGGTCCTTCAATTAGGGAACGAAATGCGTACAGATACGATCTGATTGGCACAAAAAATTCTAGTCCCATTTCCTAAGAACTATAAAAGGCTTGCACTCTCAAGTTGTGGCAGTCGTGAATTTAATTGAAGTAGTGAGTAAGCAGCTAAGGCGAAAACAGACAGAAAAGTGTTTCAGCCTTCTGGATTCACCGTAGAGCGAAGCTACGAGGATCCCTTCTTTTGCTGAATCCCGTCAGACCGTTTTGTATGCTATGGACATTGTTAGTACCAGATTTCTACTCCTGGGCTATTGTTGTTGCTGTGTGCTGCTGTGTGTTTGTTTTGGCTGAAAATATTTGGCGATTTTGTCTTCTTCTATCTACGTGTAAATAAACATACTCATTATTTTTCTACTAAGTGGCTGTTCATTGTGTTCTTCGTTCCATACACCCACTACACTAAACGAATCTGACAGAATTGAAATCTGTAACAATATTTAGGTGTTTCAATAAAACTCATACTACATTACTTATGTAAGGAAATGAAAGTAACTTCATATATTAAGCTTGTATTGTGAAAAAGATGTTTAAAATTTATGCATTTAAAATAATTAATTGTCTAATTTAAGTTTAAACAAACTATTAATCAAGCAAATAGTTAATAAGCAGCAATTTAGAAACTGAAACATAAAAAGAAAACATTCAAATTTTAATTACCATCAGCTAATATTAAAATAATACATCAAGTGAAGTAGTACTGTAAAGTAGTTATAAAAATTACTATGACCGATATTTAGTCTCGAGCATCATAAATAATTTAAAGAATAAAATCTGGTGTTTAATCCATTTAAAGGTAGGTACAAAGTTAATTTGATTTGCATTGCAGTTTACTGAATTTCAAAATGTCTCGGAAAAAACGAATAAAAAGTTCGATATATAGATATAAATTGAACAATCAGTTTTGAAGTATTACGATGGTTATAATAATGTGTTTCTTAAAACAATTATTCAGAAAAAAGGGCCAAGACACTCTATAAAATTGATCTGTTTTAAATTACGTAATATTTTAAATAAATTTGTAATGCCATTTTGGTAACAACAATCTTAACTTTCCAAATTTTACAAATGAGTTTGAAAACTAAGGTTTTCCCTACTAATATTAATAAGATTTTTTTTTCAAACACAAGCGGTACAAATATTAGATTGTTTATTCTGCCATGATGTCTAAATAATAAGATCTTGTTTCCAAAAATTGAGTGTCTTTTTTTTTCTTCAATGGTATTTGGAAAATGGAGAAAGGCAATGATAAGTATCATGGTATTTTCATATTGGCAATTATATGGTTTCGAAGATTTTTGTATGATGTAGAATAAAAAATTATCGCTTTATAATTCGTCCTGCTATAATTCAGTATTTCAATGTGAGTATTTATTTTACTTCGCCTTCTCTCACCAATAATTTACATTTCTCATTAGCACAAATTTCAGTTATGATCCTTCTTTCTCAACAAATAAAAAGTAATGCTTGACTGAGCTACCCATACGTTATTCTCTAGTGAAACTCAACGAAACGCTCAGAAATACTTAATAAAAAAAATCGTATCTTGAAATTGCAACGTCCACCAAAGGACGGTGCATTTGCCAAATGATTAATGATAAGTGAGAAAAATCAACAACTGTATCTTAATTTTCATTACATAAATCGCAAGTTTTGTGTCTCCTAGTGGTATTTCAAAAGCCCTTATTAGATGGTATTTTCGCAACACTGTGGCAGTTAACGCCATTCACAATTTTTTGAAAACTCCACTTGAAGGCTAAGTTCGATAAGTTTAGTCAAAATGGAGGCATCAGTTTGCCTCGCTCTTACCAGGACGTTGAAATCCATTTTTTTCATTGAAGAACGATATTTTAGGTCACATAAACTATATCATTGATGATATCTTATTTAAAAGAGCACAGAAAATAATGATAGAAAAACAAAAAATAGACAAATAATTTTTAAAACTGAAACGCAAACACAATCACAAATGCCATGCAAAAAGGTATCCGTTATAAAATCTTTCCAAATATATTTTCAATACATTTGGAAAGATTATTTATAAAATTAAGATGATACAATATTATTTGTACTGCAAAGTTTTTGGTAGTTACTCTGAAATTTAATTAAAATATAAAAACCCCAGGGTGGTACCCCCCCCCCAAACTTTCTTGTATATTCTGTAATAAATTTGCTACCTCTGAGAATGAATTACATGATATTTGCGTACTATAAAAACAATATATTAGCCTTTAACTTGCATTTAGCATTTCAACAGAATCTATTGCTTCCTCGGTGGGTTATTTGGAGATTCAACCTTGATCAGTAAATGCGGTTAAAGTTTTAATTTAAGTTTAAAGTTAAAATTTTTTTTAAAAAATCAGATAATTGTAATATTTTTATCGCCATCTCTTAGATATGACCGAAATTCATTGCAATAGGATGAACGATTTAGGAAAACACGAAAGCCATGCAGCAAACATTCTTTTTTTATTTATAATTACATAGACTGCATTTTCATTACGCAACGTTTCAATTTAGGTTTTGTTTATTTTCACTTGTTTAAGAATGTATGTCTCGAATCGTTCTAGAAAAATGGAATTTAAAAACGTTAAAATTCTGCATGGGTAGAAACATTCTACTTGTGGTTCAGTTTTCTTACTTTTTTAATCCTACTGAGAGCATCATTTATTTATCTTACTTTTCCAAATTATGTTTCCTTAAAGACATACCTCTTGAATCCGTAATAATGTGTCTTCAGTTACGACCATTTTACTCTCAACGAATAAACAACGGAAGTGTTCACCTACCAGCGGATTTTTCTGGATGAATGATAAATAAGATTCTTCGCAGCAGTCAATGTAATGCAATACAACAAGAGCTTCTTATTTGTTGTTGAAACATCATTCTTTACTTAGGGCAACAAGATTAATATTCTAAAAAAGATGCTTTAAATGAGCATCTTCGAAATGCTTGGAATGTAACGTGGCTCATTTCTATGAATATGAAGAAGGCCGTTGCTGTCATTTTTGTGATAGGGAAGCAATGGTGGCCGTCCATACACACGAGTTCCTTGAACATACCAATCGCGGAAAATAAAATGAAAATATCCTTGTCCAAATCCAGACAGTAAACTCACTTTCAATAGCCTTATCAACAACAGTAGAAATTAGCACTGTGATAAATTTCACCTCATTATCTCATTCATTGCAAGACGCTTCCCCCTACTACTAAAAAGTAAAATGTTATTATACAAACAAGTTTTAAGACTTATACTCACTTCCGATGCGCTCAAATTTGGTGACTCATTGGTAAAACCAACCAAAATGGAACTCAAGGTTTGCATAATAAAATTCTTCGCATCATTACCAATGCTTCCTGGTATATCTGGAATGATATTTTACATAGAGATCTTAAAACTCTGAAACTCAACGAATTCATAAAACAACTTTAAAGAAAACTTTTTAGTCAACTCAGAATTTATGAAAATCCCACAGTCAAATATCAAATGAGCTATGCCAACTGAGATTGAAAATAAGCCTTTCCTTTCATCAATACTAAAAAGACTTTGAAACTTAGATCTAATTTACATCTTCCCAAATTAAAATTGCATCAAAAATACTGTTTTGGATTTTAAAGTTAAGCGCTTTGAAGGTATATTTTTTCTATTTAACGCGGGTATCAGAGGAAGTTTATTTCTGTTGTTCCTTCTTCTAACTACCTCAAACTCAGTAGGAAAGCCGTGACACTAAGTCTCTTTTCACACCTAATTCAAGCAAGTAGAGTATTAAATCTTGACATTCAACAGGTAACGGCCTCTACTGAAATTATTGTTATTTTTGTAATAAGATTGGAAAAAGGAATTTTTCACAAATAATATTTAAGCGTAGTTCGTAACATATACGATATAATCAAAAGAACACATAATGATATAATAACATACGAAAAAAGGTTAGAGGTAATTTTTCATCAGTTGCCAACATTTAGTTTCTTCTTAGATTTATTACATTTCAAAATTGCATACATTAAAATTGATGATGCTTTTGTATATGCTTTTTTTTTAATTTGTAGGAATCATATTTGAATGTACGGAATTATTCACTTGACATTATCATGCTACCATGATTCGAATGTTCGATTTCTCTTTAATTCGAATCTTTTTTTCACCTTTAAAGATTTCAGCTTCCTCCACAGTTTCTTTTTTGTCCATATTTCGTGGTATTATACTAATTATGGTACTGAATTTTTTAGTGCAGACAGATTACACTCTTTTAGAATCCAGAAAACGTGGCACTGATTAAAAACGTTTATGAAACTTGTTCTAAAAATTTTCTTTTGCATATAAGTTTAAATTCATAACAGAATTAGCATATGACTTATACTGTTTGAAATTGCTTACAGCATATATTCTGTTGACTTTTCAACCATTGATTTAAGTTTTAAAATCTTATCTGATTTTCATTTGAATTTATTTTTCGAAATAACGAAATATGATTGAAGATTTTTAGATTAAATTAATCGAAGTAATAACTCAAGATTATGTAATATTTTTCAATAAAAATATCTCTGGTTATACAAAACTCTTATAATTAAAGCAATTTTCAAGATAGAAGTTTGATATATTAATTTTATGAATGCAATTTTATAATAGGAATAGCAGGAATTTTCAAATTGGATGCACTTAAAAGTGCATCAACGCCTTTAACGAAACTTTATCAACACTTCAAATGTGATAAAATGCCAAGTAATAAATTAAAAGAATAGTCACACAGAAGCTTTCAAAACACACGGATGCATTGATACATATCTCAAAATCTTTATTATTTACAATGGAAGAAAAAACCAGGTTGAGATATTTGTATTCAACTTTTTTCAATTTATTAAGATTATGAAATGAAATTATGTAAAATAAATAATTTTCAGTTCTTAAATTTAGCCGAAAATTAGATTACGAATAATCAGTCAGTTTTCAATGAAAACATGATTTTAAAAAATTTTAATACGGTTTTAAATTTCTCTCTGACGGAGGATATTTTCTTGGTTTAACTCGAGAATCGACAAAAATGTCTTTAAACTTAATTTTCAAAGATTGAAAAACAGCGTTTTATTTATTTTCTCAAATTGTGTCACATTTGTAATTTTTTTTGACCTGTCGAACTCTAGTAGTCAGTCTCGCACCGGAACACTCTTTTATTACTAGTTGATGTAATAAATAATTTTTTCAGGATTTGTAATAATTGTTCTGCAGTTATAAATATTAAATTTTCTTTGTAACACTGCATTTGTGGAGAGTCAAAGTGTACATGACTTCTGGAACGGGCCACATTCGCAAGTTTTAATACACAATACCAGAAAAGAAAGCAATAAATATTACGTTGTCAAATTGTGTAGTTTAAGTATTAACAGTGCCTTTAGTTGCAATAGAAATATGCCTGTTAATACGCAGTAGCAAAATTAAACCATTCATAACAGAAGAAAAAATAATAAAGCCGATGATAAAATTAAATGTTAGATCTACAGCTAAGACCAAGATACAAATAAACGCTCACAACTCTTAATTTTCAACACCCGGTAATTAGTAATCAATGAGACTCGCTTAAAATAATGAAAGTTGCATAAGCTGAAAGGGTTTGTTCGTTTTCGTTATAGCAATCAAGAGGATTTGGTGTTTTAGTGGTATTTAGAGAAATACTGAAGAATTTTTTGCAAATTTCTGATTTACGTGTCAGTTCATGCAACATTAACTTTTGATAAAGGAGATGGTAAAAAAATATTCATAAATAAAAATAAAAATTTGATGTTTTAGTAGAAGGGATATGTTAACTAGAGCAAGAAATAAACATGTGTTGATTTAGTAAATTACGAAATAATTTGTTCGATATATTAAAGAGAGTTTAAAACATATGTTGCTTATTTCTTCAAGGTTAGTTAGCTAATTAGTTATTGAAAAAATTAGTTCTATTTTTATCCATTCTCTAAATATTAGGTTCCAACCAGTAAATTATATGAATTTCTCATTTTGCTTTATGTTTTGCAATATTAAACCAATTATGAAATATTTCTAAAGGAAAGGGCCACTTATTTTTCAATTTAGAAATTATGGGATAAAATTAAACATTGTTACACAAAATCTCCAAGCATCTTTAGTGAATTATATGCATTTCTCAATTTCCTTTATGTTGTGCAATTATAAAATATTTCTAAATGAAAGGATCGCTTATTTTTCATTATAGGATAAATTTAAACATTTTAATGCAAAATTTCTATAAAAGGTTTGCTTAATTCATAAAGCATTTCACCAATGAATTCAATAATAGAATTTGAGAAATCAGCATAAAAATTGAAAAATCTTGTCAAACATTAAAAATTAATATCACATCCTAAAATTTGATTTATATGTTTAATAATTTTAAAAGATTTGATTTTATAAATATATAACAATAAATAAAATTAAAATATTATAAAAAAAATTTTTGTTCAAAAGCGCGTGTGTGTTGATGATTTGGGGGCTTTAGTGCTCTTCAAAACAGAAAATTCAACTAGGGCAACGAAATTCGACACAGGCATACATGGAAGTTTGGTCTTTTTAAATTTTAACTGGGAGCGAAAATAATCATGAATTTTAATAACATTCTCTCCTATAAAATTTTTGTGTTATTCACATGCTATGAAATTGTTATTTTATCATCATCAGTTTCATTACCAATAAAAAAATTTGAAAATTTTCAATAAACTGCAAAACATAATTTTTTTCTGAGAGTTATTCTTGGCTTTTTTCGTAACCGTCATGCAATCGCGCCATATGTTTGGTGTGTGATCAAAATTAAATAGCGCCAGATACATTTAGAGTTTTCGCACCTATATGACAATATTTCAAAGCAGAATGCAGACGAAACTCTACTTTTTTTTAAATTTTATATTGGGCATCATTAAAGGTGGAAATCTATTAGAGCAAATAAGCCATCGTTCCCTGTATAGGCCAGGCGCAATATTTAAATGGCTTAGTGAATAATGATAACCTAATTTGGATAAAACAATCATCTCTACTTATATGGAAATTTGAAATTTTTTTCTTCTTAGTCAGCAAAAATAAGGGTTGCGATGTGTATTTACATAAATAATCATGGCTCGTATTTCCCCGAGGAATTAAAAGGCAGGGCGCCTGTAATACGCTCAGTTATCTATCAGCGAAATGTTGATGGAATAAAATTGTTCGTCTTGATAAAACCCCGAATTCAATAGTTTTAAAGGACAATTTTTATTAGATGGAACTTCTCAATTTCTCAGTCTTTGTGTTAGGCTCAAAATATCACTGCTTATAAGAATATGTCTATAATTACATTTTGTGTGATCTGTGGGCTGCCCAATTCCAATAACGCATCCAACGCGATTTTGTGCTTTGAAACATTTGGTACATCGTGATAACCAGAAGAAACTCCAACCGATTTTCAAGATAAGTTTTCACCTTATGTTTCAAGAATTTCCCAGAACACATTGCAGTCAATTATGATAATTTCTCTTATTCTAGCAGGTAGCTAGAGAGTGATTTTGTGCTTTGAAACATCTGATACATTGTGATAACCTGAAGAAACTCCAACTGATTTTAAAGATACCATTTCACCTTACCATCTTATCTTTTCCCAAAACGCATTGAGGTCAAATATGGTAATTTGTATCATTCTAGCATTCAGCCGAAAATGATGGCAGTTACGTTCGGCGTTTCTTGAGCGCTAAAACGTTTAGACCTCTTTAAATGGAAACTGAAAGCGCAATACATTAAAACACTCAATCTGATAACGAAATTTTGTTTGATTTTTTAAGTTGGTTCAAAAAACTTCCCTGAATTCATTTACATTTTATTCTAAAATTTGCAAACATAGCCTCGTATCCAGTTAATACTGAAACAGATTTATTCAATTGGATAACCAAGATAAATATATTTAATTAGATATTAGATATTATTTTGAATACGAGGCCACTGCTTGTTCCGTTTCCATGACGATTAACCCATTTATAAAAATAAAAATAATAAAACTAGTGGCAACCGAGATGGATGCTTAGTAACTAAGAATTCGGTAGCTGGTGAATGACGTTTAAGTTCATAATCCTTCACGTCGTTTACCCATTTAAATAATCGGTTATAAGACCACATTATTTAAATAGGGAAATGTTCATTCCTCAATAGCAAAGTCATCTTCCTTAAAGAATTGAGCACTCAATTTGAGGTTTATAAAATGGATTTGTGCTTCCGCATTTCAGGGGGAGTTTAAAATAATGGGATGAGTTTAAATGCAATACATGCAAATAGACATAGTTCATGTAATAATTGGAATGAGAAAAAAGGGACTTTTTGCAGAAAATTTGTGAACGGAATTATACGGGATGTACAAATGCGTTTCGATGGTCAGTGTCAAAATAGACACCGATTCATAAAGAACACAAAAAATATTGAATGGCCTGAGAATTTGAATCAACATCATTGTCTGTAAGTATGCAAAATTTCAAATTTCTTTGAAATTACGACATTGCATGAAACATAGATTTCAAAGTTTCACCAATAAAAACATAAAATAAATTAAGTAAATTAAACGTGTTTGCAGATTTATGAAACCTTCAAATTCTTACATTTTTCTGGCTTCTCTTTTTTTTTTTTTTTCGATGTCACAGCATAGTCATTTTACTGATTTCTCAAATTGGAAGGTTTTGAAGAAACTAAGAAATAAGTCAGGTTAGAGTTTGTATGTGAATTTAAAAAATTAGTTTGCAGATTGCAACATTTCCTTTTTTCTAAATTTTATATATGATTATATTGATCTTCATTATCTGAATCGCCTAGAGTGTCTTTTTATTTATAGTCATTTATTGTCTACAGGATAATTTTCTTTTAATCATCCTCAGAATCATAAATAATCATGATCATCAACAGGACTTGCTCAGAATATTGCCATCGAAGTTGATCCACTGCTAATAAATAATTTAGAAATGATGTTCCTTTTTACATAAAAAAGAAAAATGAAAATTTTATAAAAATTTAAATAAATACACACGGGCGTTAGGTACCGCCATGTCTCGCATATATCAATATAATTCTACTGTGCGTGGCTCAAAAACTATACTTTTTACTTCCATTCGAATGGTTATAGCTGAATAGAAACAAATCACTTTGCGAACAATTCATATTTCTTTATCGCCTTTTATTAAATTTGAAATCGTTAAACACATCACTACATAATTTAGTTATAAAATATTTACAAATTCGCTCTTTGCAGAGAGTGTTGCTTCCGAAAAATTAAAATCCATTTAAACGAATTAAAAAAAATTAAAAAATTCAGTAGGATTCATTAAACGGAAATTTATTCGAGAGTGAGAAGAAGGTTGTTAAATGTGTGTTGGTTGTGAGTTTGTTTCCGAAAAGGACTCCTGGTATTTTGCAAAGGGTGGCCAGCCTATCTATGTGCAACCCCTACCACCGGCCCTAGAAGATCATATGCAGAAGAACTAAATACTCGTTTTAGAAGGAAAAGCGTGTTGTAATAACTCCCAATCAACCGAGACAACAGCATAGACGCAGGGATTTCAACTAGCCTCCAGAGAAAGTCCATGAAACAGTAGCTGAAACATCCTTTGAAATAATTTTTGTTTTTTGAAGCGCATTTGATTTTTTGAGCACGCGAAGGCAATAGCTTTCATTCAAGAATTTCTTCTTATTCAGAATATATACTACAAAAGAACCATTGAGAGAATTTAAGCTAATTAAAATTACAAAAAATAAAAAAAGGAATCATAAACTCAAAGAAACACGGAAGGCTATTATACGTCAAACGTGGAGAATGGGTACAGCTATCCTTTATTAAACTCTGTAACCCAACCAACACTTAAAAACCAAATGCAAATGAGGGAAGCCAAATTGAAGAAATGGCTCTTTACAATGGCTATTCTAATTCTCAAAATTCCAATAAGCACCAATGAACGATGCAATTATCCAATAAATTGGCAGTACGAAAAGAAACAAACAAAAGATTAGATTAAATTTTGGTACATAACGCAAGGGTTTTGCGTTTTCTAGTGGTGTTTTCATCGATTGTCATCAGAATATTATTTCTATAAATCTGAGTCTGTCTCTTAACCGAATTTCCAATTTTTCGAAATCTGAGAGATGTGGTTTAGTGCAGTAAATGCAGTTCTTGACTTTTGATTTCTTCTTGATTTTTTAATTAACTTTAATATAAAAAAATTAAATTTTTTTTTCTTTAATTCCGATTTTTAATTTTGCTGTCTACGAATTTGGTGACTGAATTGAAATCACGGGAAAAATTTAACTAGTCAATATATATTTAAAAAAAAAAATTGTAATAGCATCGAGTGTCATGCACAGCAAGTCTTAAAAAATGTTTTTGATCTTTAGAGGATGAATAAAAATTATTTTATTGACGATTGAATATTTGAACAAAATTTATATTGGGAGAGTGTGAGCTAATAGTAGGAATTGAAAAAAACTTGTAGGTTGTAGAAACTATCTTAGGCATGTTAGGGTGTTTTTCAAATGCAGAGAGTAAATGCTAAGGATATATAAAGTATATAAAGAATATATAAAGGATATATAAGGATATATAAAATATTCAGATCAGAGCACAAACACAAATCACAATTGCTAAGCAGAAGGAAACATCATGGAATACTTTTTTTTGTGAATTATGTAACGAAGTAAGATTACCGCAAGTAAAATGTGAGGTGCATTATGAATGATTTAAGCATTGAAACACTGAATCAGAGTTATATATAAAACAACACACGCAACGTCTAATGCTTCAGAAAGCAAATCTTGTAATATTTTAAATTATGCATAATTTCTATTTCGATGTTGTGAATTTCCGCCCTATTAAAACCACAGTGGTAATAAACTTGGAGGAATGGTATATAATCAAATAACAAAGTATTAAAATTCTACTATGATGCAAAAGTTCAAATCAATTTCCCTTTTTTCTGCTATATTACTTCGAAAATATAAAATTGTTTCAAATTTTATTTGTTTAATTATATAGCTAATATTTTCATTTACGATCTTTTTAGTCTCAACAAATAACGAACAGACGCCTTTAGCTATGCGTCAATATTTCAACATCAATCGTTGCTATACGTTTCTGTGAATTAAATACTGCTTTATCGACTACTCACATTTACTAGCAGTTCGCATTTTCTAAGCTCTGACAACAACAAATAATATAAAAGTACATAACTTGTATGGCACGTGACTTTTCTTTGCAATATGCACTCACAATTCAGCACCTTTTTCTAATGAAAGGGATGAATACAAGGTGGATCAGTAG
>JAPMOQ010058285.1:3188148-3220663 GCA_026543055.1 Argiope trifasciata | reverse complement strand
AAAAGTAAATTTATATATATATATATATATATATAAATTTACTTTTCTTCAATCCTTTACTTACTGATGGCACTTTAAAGTACCGTTTAAATCCAACTGATATCTTCACAATATGACTTTTTTTTTGAAAGAACAAGAACATTTTTCAAAAAGAAAATTATAGATATAATCTAAAACATTACATTAAAAATCTTTTATTACAAATTAATTATTGTATTAATTTATTTTTAAAAAATTCTTAATTCCTGGGCTTATTTTGTACTAGCCGCCTTTGGCGACCAGCTGGTTCGCCATGAGTAAAGCGTTCTAAACTTTTCATTTAAATTACATATTCATTAACCTTGAAATAATTCTGGGCATTGATTGATCTTTTCTTTAAAATGATGGACGGAAAGTTCTAAAAGTACACCTTTTCCTAATAATATTCTTTAATTTTATAAATCAGTCAGTTTTAACCATCGGTTATGCTTCCAAAATATTAAAAAAAAAAAATTCGATGATGTTGCCAAAATATTAAATATGTTTTTTTAAAGAAAGCGAGAAAGGGGAAAAAATATTAAATTAATGACACAAATATTGCAAACGATTGCATAAATATGCCATTAAGTCGGGATTTCAATGCATATCCTGTCTAAATTCAATCAGGTTTACCGTAAATAAAGAAGATTTATTGAGTTAATTATATTGATATTGCAAACGATTGTAAAAACCTTTGCTTTGCATTTATTTTTTAAAGAAAATATCACATTTTATATTTCTTTTATTTTATCCGGTCACGTGCTAAAAGTTGCATTTCTGTAGATTTATTTTGCGATGATAATTTTTTTATTTGAACATCCGGCATTCTTTTATTTTATGTCGTCACGTGCTAAAAAACATGGTTAAAATATTTCTAAAAATTCATTAAAAATAGAAGATTAAGTTAAAACATTGATACCATTAGAAGGCTAATTTTTTAATCTTTAAATGGATGTAAAAATAATGTTTATGCGATCATATTTTCGGAAGTTATAGCGGAAAAACGTCGAAATTTCGCTTAAATTTAATTAATTCCAATTCTAATTAAAAATTCGAAAAAAGGGCCCCGAGGTGCACATTCCGGACATCCAAGGTATACATGTACCAAATTTGGTAGCTGTAGGTCCAACGGTCTGGCCTGTAGAGCGCCAACACACACACACACATTGAGCTTTATCATAAGTATAGAAGAAAACTTAACTAATGGTTCAAAAATAAATTTGAAAAATTAATGATGAATTAATTTGGTAAATAAAAGTTTAAAAGGCATTTTCTTGGAAGAATGGTTTTGAAAAATCATATTGCCAAATAAAACATTTGAAATTTCTTTTTCTACAAGTATTGAGAATTTGCATTATTTAAAGATAATCTTTCTAAAATTTGATTTATATTTCATTTTTCAAGCATTCCAGCGGCTGAGATTTTTCAATGCACGTTTAAATTTCTTTAGACTAGAAACAAACATTGACGATTCGACCTACTTTTAATCTGTGTGAATTCGGTTCACTCGTGCATGAAAAAGTTTAATTAAAATTAATGCAAAGCATACATTCTAATAATTTTTAATTATTACCTCCGAACCAATTCTTTGTTGACTTAAGATCTGACCTACTTGTAGCAGATGTTCTGAGAACTCTTCACCGCAGGTTTTTCACATTTCATCTGACGTTCCAATTGGTTAAAAGGTTATTTCACAAGTTGTTTGGCATTTTAATGCTTTTTTATCATTGGTTTTATAAATTTTTCACATAGCGACAATTTCCATTCTGATACTAAATCATGTTTTAAAGCATGTAAAAAATAGTAAACTTTTTTTTAAAGTGATTATTCAAAATTTAAAAAATCGAAGTTATTTTCTCTCAATTTGTTCTTATAATTTGATGCAGGGTATTACTTAAAATGTTTGTTCAGTTATACACATATTATTTAAATATTATGAAGTCAGATTTTCTGCTTTTCAAACGTGTATTATGCGATCAAACTTTCTTCATTTCAATCGTGAATCACGCTGCCAGACTTTCTTCATTTCAATCTGTGGTCAGATTTTCATCAAATACCTGTAGAAACATATAAAATTACTTCTGATGATCTGTCTTTGAAGAATTTTATTTCGTAATTATGTAGCCAATTAATTCTAATGCAGAATGTTCCCAACTTACGACTGAGCTCTATTTTGACTGACAGTCGAACAGGTCGTAAATCATATTAATATTTTTAGCCTTATTTTCATTCAAACGAGCTACAAAAATCGTGTACAAAACACAAAAATTCGATCTATGTACTCAATTTGTTTAGAAAATTCGAAAAACATAAAATATTAGCTCTGTTGCAAGTATTGTAAACAATTAAATTTCATTTGAAATTGCTAATGCGAGCAATCATAATTAACAAAAATATTTAATAATTTTCACCTTCAATATAAGTTATTAAAATACTAGTTGCTTGCAAATTATTAAAATATGTTTATCATTTATTTTTAAATATAAGTAAAGCAGATGGATTTTTTATTGAATAATTTACAATAAATGTAAGATTAAATTAAAATTATAAAAAAATAGGTTATTAATATTATAGTTGTTTACAATTGCACAAGGGTAAATAAACAACAGTAAAGTAGATGGATTTTTTAAATTTAATAATTTCCCTTCAATGCAAGTTATAAAATAAAATTATTATTAAAAATTAAAGTATTAAAATATGTTTATTATTTATTTTTATTCGACAATTGAGCACGTTTTGAAAAAGCACTACCTTCTTTAAATAAATTTTTGGTCTAAAATTTAAAACATATCTACAGTTTTGGTGTCAGGACCACACAGAAATTATTTTGCTCCTTTGGTTTTATAACAGTTGTTTACAAATACACAAGGGCGGATAAACAAAAATAAAGCAGATGGATTTTTTTTCCTTGGAGGATTTTTCAGGCATCGTGATGTAAAAATCTCGAGTGAAGAATTTGGCGACTGTTATAAATTTTGCAAATATCTTTCACAGATAAGAAAATAGTTTTTATAACTTTTTTTTTTTGCAAAAACTATTGAAATAGGTAGACAAAAATAAGGTAAGGAGATGCGGAAGTAACTTTTCCTCAATCTTATGCAGATGTTACTACTTTTGAGTTCTGTTTTTATATGTGTACTTTTTATTCGACAAAATAACAAACATATGAATCTCTTACTCTTTTTTCCTTTGATTTTACTTAACAACATAAAATAAAACTAAGACATTCAAGATAGTTTACAACCATAAAATATATAAAACAAAGCTGTCAAATCTCGAGTTTAATTTATGAAAATGCCTAACAAGCAAGCCATGAGCAAACTATTTTAAATTTTAATCAACTGTCGGTATATACCTAACAGAGAAATCCAAAGGCAATTAGACAAGTTTTTTCTGAAATACTTACAAGACTTTTAAATATATTTAATCATTAGTTATTTAATTTTTTTAAAAAAATACATATTCATTGGGATTATTTTTGTACTTGATTTATTGATGGCATTTCACAATTAAATGTGCAAAATATCAAGTTACAAAGGAAATACTTTGAAATATGAAACAAAATGTATTGAAGAAAAAAATTTTAGAACGTACAGGTGGCGATTTTTTCTTTTTTTAAATTTTTTTTTATTCACAGCCTTCTTAAAAAAATTTGAAAATAATTTAAAATATTGGATATTTATTTTCTATATATTTAAAGATAATTCTAAGTACAATAAGAAAAAAGGTTGCCAATTTCTTTATATGTCAATCAAACCATGGATTCCATTAAAAAAATTTGCTTCAAATTCAAGGATTATGATTATAAAAAGCGGAATTGGCTATTTTTTGTTAGCATGCAATTAAAAGTAAAACTATTCATAATAGCTGGTAACTGATCTGATTATTTATTTGTAGCTCAAAATATATCAAAAACTTTTACTAATTATCAAATGGGCTTGATGTTTTTGTTCCATTAATTAATGTGATAAGATTTGGAAGCAATCGGATAAACAAAACAAACTCAAAATTTTAAAATAAGGCTGGTATTTTCTTCAACATGGTAATACATTTGCTGAAATAATCTTTACTAATGACATTTTGTTGTTGTTGTCTCACTTTATTTTAGACTAGCCGCCTTTGGCGACCAGCTGGTTCGCCATGAGTAAAGCGTCCTAAAATTTTCAATTAAATCACATATTCATTAGCCTTGAAGTAATTCCAGGCATTGATTGACCTGAAATTAGTATTTTCTTTAAGATGATGGACGGAAAGTTCTAAAAGTACACCTTTTCCTAATAATATTATTTAATTTTATAAATCTGTCAGTTTTAACCATCGGTTATGCTTCCAAAATATTAAAAAAAAATTCGATGATGTTGCCAAAATATTAAATATGTTTTTTAAAGGAAGCTAGAAAGGCAAAAAAGATATTAATGATACAGATATTGCAAACGATTACATAAATATGCCATTAAGTTGGGATTTCAATGCATATCCTGTCAAAATTCAATCAGGTTTACCGTAAATAAAGAAGATTTATTGAGTTAATGAGTTATTGCAAACGGTTGTAGAAACCTTTGCTTTGCATTTATTTTTTAAAGAAAGTATCCCATTTTATATTTCTTTTATTTTATCCAGTCACTTGCTGAAAGTTGCATTTCTGTAGATCAGAGGTGTCCAAACTTTTCGCGGCACGGGCCGGATCGAAATTAGATCCATGTTATACGAGCCACATGTATATACAAATTGAAAAATATCATTATGAGTAAAGTAGAATTAAATACTATTAATTAATACTATTTTATTGTAACTTGAAAATACAAAGTACTAAACAAACAAAGTATAATTATATAATTATTTTATATAAATTGAAATATTTTCATGCAACTTCTAATACGCAGCAGCAACGGGACCGCCCCGGGCGGCAAAAGTTCTAGGTACGCTACTGTGCGCGTGCAATAATTCCATGAAAACGTTATCGAAATCAAAACGATATTTGTTTATTTATACTTAAGTACTTCTTTAAGCGAACTACTCAAAATTGCTGATGTTTTATTTACAACAAAACAATAAGACTCTGCTTATCGTCAAAATTCACATGCGTATAAAATTTCTTTTATGTTTGAGTTACCGAAATATATTTTTTTTATTTAGTCTTATAACTTAACAGCGCGATAGACATTTGTGTTTGGTCAAGTACATCAACTCCGTTTTGTTGGCCACGTAGTTTTTCGATATACCTTTATGAAAATGAAAAGGTTTGGGCGAAAACATCATTATGATTTAAAACCTTCCGCGGGCCGGATAAAATCACTTGGCGGACCGGGTTTGGCCCGCGGGCCGTAGTTTGGACACCTCTGCTGTAGATTTATTTTGCGATGATAATTTTTTTTTATTTGAACTTCCGGCATGCTTTTATTTTATCTAGTCACGTGCTAAAAATCATGGTTAAAATATGTCTTTAAAAATTCGTTAAAAATAGAAGCTTAAGTTATAAATTAAAACACTGATACCATTAGAAGGATAATTTTTAAATCTTTAAATTGATGTAAAAATAATGTTTATGCGATCATATTTTCGGAAGTTATGGCGGAAAAACGTCGAAATTTCGTTTAAATTTTAATTAATTGAAATTCTAATTAAAAATTTGAAAAACGGGCTCCGAGGTGCACATTCCGGACCTCCAAGGTATACATGTACCAAATTTGGTAGCTGTAAGTCCAACAGTCTGGCCTGTAGAGCGCCAACACACACACATTGAGCTTTATTATAAGTATAGATAAGGAAAATCAAATACCGGTTTAAAAAAAAATCTTTTCACATCAACAAATCACTAGATAGGGATTTAAAATTTTCTGATAAAAATCTGAAGCTTCAATTTCATATATGAAATATGTAGCACTTCAAATTAAATAATGTATGGGCAAACAGATACAGAGACGTTATTCGCGAAAGGCTTTTTCCAAACTCGGGAGTTCTAAAATTTCGAAATTAATAAATTTTCCTGTTGCAAATTTTGGACAATTTGGATAGTTTCTTTGTTCACTCATCTTATATTGCATTAAAAAAAAAGGTGAATCCGGAAAACAATGTTTTACGAAACATTAAAAGCAACGTCAATGAACCGGTAGAAGTCGAAGAACCGGCATTTTTAGACAAATTCCGAAACTTATCTTTATTGTTTCCTTTATATTACCTTCTCTTTTTCTTGTTACATAATCACAGCGTGTTACTTAATTATTTCAGCATTACAAAAGTGGCAACGCCTCTGGCAGAGAGCGGAAAAAATGGCAACGTCTCTTCGCGGTGTGCAGTTACCTCAGGCGTTCTCTTCCTTCTGATTTCTGCAAGCAATCAGGCCTGGCTGCAATGATGTGCGAATCAAGGGAGGGATCGTCCTTATTTTTAATCCGCCCTGCTTTCCCGCGTGGTCTACCGTAGTACGTGTGAGTGTGTTTTGATCTCCACGAGTCATTTGATCCTGCGGGGGGCTATTTTTAGAGGGGAACGCCGCGACACATCCAAGACATCAGCTGAGCCGAGGCGCAAGCAAGGGAAAGAGAGAACACAATAAATACACTGCGATCTGGGCTTTTGTTTCGCGCAGCGTCTAGAGTTCGATGTAGGATAGGATTGCCAACAGTCTAGAGATGTAGGACATGTCCTGCTATCTCTCCTGCCTCCAAATAAGTTGACACTGATGGAATTCCTATTATCTGATTAAGCAAGACAGAGTCGATTCGTGTGTACCGAAATTTTAATGACTGAATTGTGAAAAATTAAATTTTGTATGTATTTTAATTATACAAATATTAGCAATATATTAACATCAATATAAGGTTAATTACATACGTATTGGCAATATAATATGCATATAACGCTATATCTATATTTACAATATAATATACATATAACGCTATATTTATATTGACAATATAATATGCATGGGTCAAATGGTTTTGTCCTCAAAATAATTTGCTTTATTAGAAAAAGACTAGTCAATACCATGTGCCATGTTACAACTAATTATTTTTGCAAATTTAGCATAGAAAAAAATTCTTTCTCTCTCACTACATCTTTTAGAATAAAATGAGATTTGTATAATTGTGCCTTAGATAACTGCAGTACGTCTGTACTTGTTTTAAAAAAGAATGCTTTAAAACTAATTTAGAAATGTCCACCGGATAAGAAGTCGAATTTCGGAAGTTTGTAAGTTTGGTATATTTATATTAGCTCTTCATTTTAAAGGTGCATGAGAAAGAACTATTGAAGGATAGGACTTAACACTTATCCCGACACTATGAATAGTATGCAATATTGTATGGTATTACGCAATTGTTGCAATATTGAATAATCTTATACAATGCCACGAAATGTTCCATTATATCGAACACAACTGCCCAATATCATTTGTCATAATTCTACTGCTTGAATAATTTTGAGTTGATTGGAAGTGTTTATAATGTTGCTATGTAACAGCCACATTCAGTTCTTAAAATTTATTCTTCATCCACTCATTCTTTAAAACATTCAATAGAAACTTTCAGTTTGTGTGCATTGAATAGAGAAAATTGAAATTGGATTGCTAGATTCAAAAAAACAATTGATGTTGCTTTATTTGTTGTTTCTAATCAACCTGATAATGTTTATAGGCTGACATACTGTTTTTAAGCTGCATGGTGCAAAAATTACCCAAAACTCTGTACAAGACAGGCAAGATATACAGTTGCTCAATAGGGCACATATTTGCTTCTTGGACAGCAAGTGTTCTAAAAGAAAGTAGTTTTCAAAATTTTTTTAATTTTTTAAAAACATTTTTCGATGTCATGAATTTTTCCCTTTTTTTCTTATTGCGTAGAATATACCACAAAAGTAATTTTTTCATCATTCTCAAGTTTTTAATAGAATTGATTTTTTCTGTAATGTCAACTTTCTCGTGAATTTTTCCTATGATTTTAGTAACTTTTAACACTTAGCACTCAGAAAAATATTTTAGTATAGTATAGTGTATATATATATATATATATATATATATATATATATTTTTATATGTTATTTTATCCCAAAAAATATATCTATGTCTTTTTTCATTTTTGTGGTGGATTTAAGTTTTTTTTACTTTTACAAATAAAAGTGAAAAATAAATAAAACGTTTAAATGATGAACCGTCTTGAATGGTGGCTGAGAATCGGCTTTCGAGTGCAAAGAGTGTTACAATTAATGTATTTTTAAACATATTTTACAAAATTTATGTTCTTTGTTATCCCATAAATTCATGCTCTTAAGCCTTGGAATAATTTTAAATACACTTCTCTGTGTATATACTATAACTACCCCAATTAAAAGTAAATTTAAAAAAATATATATTAATTACAGAACTATACGTTTTAAACCTAATATATTATGAATATATGATTTTTCGGGCAATAGGTTTGAATTCGCATTGTTTTTCAGTTCAATTTTTTAAATATATAGCATGAATTTATTAGTGTGCGAAGTTTATAGGATCTTTCATAGTTATCAGAAATAAGATTATTCATAATTATTATTAATCTATACTTATAATAAAGCTCAATGTGTGTGTGTGTGTGTATGTGTGCGTGTGTGTGTGTGTGTGTTGGTGCTCTACAGGCTAGACCGTTGGACCTACAGCTACCAAATTTGATACATGTATACCTTGGAGATAGGGAATGTGCACCTCGGAGCTCTTTTTTCGAGTTTTTAATTAGAATTTGAATTAATTAAAATTTAAGCGAAATTTCGACGTTTTTTTGGTATAACTTCCGAAAATATTATTGCAAAAACATGATTTTTATATCAATTTAAAGATAAAAAAATTAGCTTTCTAACGGTATCAGTTTTTTTAATTTATAACGTAAGCTTCTATTTTTAACGAATTTTTAAAGAAATATTTTAACCATGTTTTTTTTAGCACGTGACTAGATAAAATAAAATAATGCTGGAAGTTCAAATAAAAAAAAATATCAACGCAAAATAAATCTACAGAAATGCAACTTTCAGCACGTGACTGGATAAAATAAAAGAAATATAAAATGCGATATTTTCTTTAAAAAATAAATGCAAAGCAAGGGTTTCTACAATCGTTTGCAATATCTATACCATTAACTCAATAAATCTTCTTTATTTACATTAAACCTGGTTGAATTTAGACAGGATATGCTTTGAAATCCCGTCTTAATGGCATATTTATGTTACCGTTTGCAATATCTGTATCATTAGTTCAATACTTTTTTCCCTTTCTCGCTTTCTTTAAAAAAACATATTTAATATTTTGGCAACATCACCAAAAAAACATTTTTAATATTTTGAAAGCATAACCGATGGTTAAAACTGACTGATTTATAAAATTAAAGAATATTATTAGGAAAAGGTGTAGTTTTAGAACTTTCCGTCCATTATCTTAAAGAAAATATTAATTTCAGGTCAATCAATGCCCGGGATTACTTCAAGGCTAATGAATATGTGATTTAATTGAAAATTTTAGAACACTTTACTCATGGCGAACCAGCTGGTCGCCAAAGGCGGCTAGTTAATAATAATTATTTTTATACCATTGATATAAATTTGTTTTATTACCATAAACTAATATCAAACACTTATATCGCATATAATTTACTAATATCAATACATTGAAGAAAAAAATGAAATAAGCTTGCATCGGGTTCCCTTAAAAGGAATACTGCAAATCAATTCTTCAAGACAATTGCAAAAATCTTGAAATATGCAATTGAAATACTTTTGTAACAAAGAAATGGTGCTTGAATCACTTTGGGAACTGCAATAGTATTCACGACAATAATGAAATGACTGCAAATTTCAATTTCTGATTGTCGACATTGAAAGTAACGACTTCCGGAAAGAATAAATTAAAATAAAATATTATTTTGCTCCTTTTCATAAGTTGTTGTTGACAGTTGACAATGCAGCGACAACAGCAGGTAATAAAAATGATATAATCAGTTTGAACTCACAGGTATTATACAATGGAATAATTAAGAAAATTATACAAAACAGTTGTTGCATTTGTTTATTGGGAAATAAAAGAATGTCGCTATGCTCCAGCTTAGTCTGAACAATTTCGATGCGCTTTTATGTAACCTACTTCTAAAAATTAAGCAACAAATCGATTTAAAATGAGTGGCTCAAGTATTCTCAAATCAAATTCAATAATAATCCAGCCAACTCACGGAATAAGGGGAGGGGGGTAGCAACCACTGCAAAATGAACATGAATGACGTAAATAAACACGAAAACGCTTTTGAACGATTTTAGTTTACAGTGGAGGGATCTATGCATACTACTTTTTCTTAACTCACCACCTGCATATCCTGTGGGTGTGCATTCAGTGCTTTTTCTATTGCATCTCATGTTTTTCACAGTTTAAAATGCTTATTTTTATGATTAGATTTTTATTACATTCTATACTATTTCTCTATTTCATACTATTTATTACATTACTAGTACCTGGTGCGTAGCTGCGGCCGAAAAAATATATTGAGTGAAATCAATCAATATATTAGATTTGAGTATTCTTTTAGAATTGGAAAACTGGTGTTCCTTCAGAATGGTAATGAAAGAAACTATTTATTGTATCTCTTGATTCGTTTAATATTCTTTCAAATTTAATTTCAGAAAATGTGATTTAAAATATTTTCTTTTAAAATTTATTAAATACAGAAAACATATTTATACCATAAAATCGTTAATATAGTTGAAGCGATAATTTTTGAATATTAAGATGGTGCAAAATTATTTGTACTACAATATATTTGGTAGTAACTGCGAAAAACGTTTAAATTTAATTAAAATATAAAACCCCCAGAGTTGGTCTCCCGAAAACTTTCTTGTATAATTTTTAATAAAGTTGTTACCTCTGAGAAAGACTTGCATGATATTTGCGTACTATAGCTACAAAATATTAACCTTTAACTTGGATTTAGCATTTTTACAGAATCTATTATCTCCTCGGCGGATTATTTAGAGGTTAATCCTTAATAAATAGATGCGTTTGATATTAAATTTTTTTAAAAAAATTAGATAATTGTAATATGCCTATAACCATCCCGTAGATCTAAATCAGTGGTGGGGAAACTTTTTTTAAGACGGGCCATTTGTAATAACTAGATGATCGTAGCGGGCCAAAGAATAATGCTTAATCGTTAAAAAATTTATGTGTTCTATAAACATATACATATATTATTACATACACTTATTATTTTAATAGTAAAAAAGCAAAAGGTAAGAAAATTATAAGCACAAAATATAAAATGAATTCAGTGTAGTTCTTGATGTGAAGTATTATCACTTTATTTTCTGGTGTCATTACTGGTGCATGAGAAAAATGAAATTAAGACTGTTTTATCAAAATTTCATCATAGTCCGGTTCCATTTGCGAAGCTGAAATTCTTAAAACTGATGAAAGGTGCTCATCTGTAATTCTGTTTCTTAAAGAAGTTTTCCTAAGCTTCATTGTTGAAAAGATTTGTTCACATATATAAGATGAGCCGAACATTGTCATTATCTTCATTGCATGAGTAATTAGATTTGGGAAATTATCTGTACTTAAATTTTTATAAAATTCTAGTAATGGTACTGTATGAAAAGTTTGTTTCAGAAGAGTATTACAGTTCAGTTCTATTAACTCAATTTGAAATTTTGCATCAACTTCTTCGTAATTAACATTGAATGGGGTCGCAAAAATACTAAACTCTGGTTCCATTTTTCTAAAGTCCTGAAATCTCCTTTCAAATTCTGAAGATAGTTTTCTCAAATTAATTTCATATTTTTTAATCTTATTGTTTGATATAGTGAATTTTAAAGATTGTATTCTTGGAAAATGAGAAAAATCAGATTTAGAGATCTGATTAGCAAATAATAATAACTGTAATTTGAAACTCTTCAGGTATTGCCAAATATCGTGAAGAAACTGATTTTTCCCTTGCAATTTGAGATTAAGTTGATTCATGTGTACGAGGAGGTCTGTGAAAAAAGAGAAATCAGAAAGCCACGTTTCGTTTTCTAAGACGTCAAATTGATTATAAATGTCTTGATAAAGAAGAAAATTCACAATATCGTCTTTTAAATCCCAAATTATTTCAAATACTTTTCCAGTACTTAACCAGGGAACTTTTGAATAATACAAGATATCGGAATGCTCAGCATGACTCTAAAACTCAGACTCCAAAAACTGTTGAAACTGGCGATGTAATAATCCTCTGGAACGAATCATATTTACTAGTTTTACAACAATATTAAGTATATGGTCAATATCTAAAGCCGATTTACAGAGAGCATCCTGATGTATAAGGCAATGCAAAAAAACATCATTTTCCGGATACTTAGAATTAAATTTCCCAACAAATCCTTGATTGATTCCAACCATATTAGGAGCACCATCTGTAGTTACATTACATAGCTTATCAATAGGTAAACGAAGTTTATCGATGCGATTTTCAAATTGACAAAATATATCGTCACCAGTTGTTGTTCCTTTCATTGACTGCAGCCCTGCAAGTTCTTCTGTAATTTCAAAGTGGTCGTTGATTCCTCTTACAAATATGAGTAACTGCGCAGTATCGCTGATATCTGTACTTTCATCCATGGTAATTGAATAATAAATTGTTTGGATCGGATGGATTTGTCCAGAATACTATTGTGTTTTGAATCTCGCTGCAGGTAGTTTTTATGCGGGTCGTCACATTACGAAATAAGAATGCGTTCAAACATTCTCACGACGGCACTCTGAAACGGGCCGGATTAAACCTTTCCGAGGGCCGGACTTGGCCCGCGGGCCGTAGTTTCCACATCACTTATCTAAATAATAAGCTGAACCCGGTTTCATCGTAATCGGATGAACGGTTTAGAAAGGCCTAAGAGACTTTCATTTTTTTTATTGTACATTATTATCGTGTAACATATAGTATCAATTCAAAATCTTTGAAAAGTTTTTCTATTTATTTGCAAGCATCACATCTAAATAGGAATTTTAAAGTATTACGCAGTCAGAATATTGATCATTGTTTGATTTCTCTATCTTAAAGTTTCTTACTTTACTTTCCTTATAAAAAAAATAGCGAAATGTTCCTAAAGATAGACTTTCTTCAACTACATTTATTTGGAACACACATTTGGAATTTCGTTATAAATTTGCTCTGCGAATGATTGTTGATTTAGTATCGCACTAAAACCGTGCAATTACAATTTGAAATGGCAAGCTTAAAATACCTGAAAAAGTAGTTCCAACTTGAAAAAGTGCCTAAGCATTAATAGAAAAAGACTAATTTCTCTGATGAAATGCGTGCTAAAACTTTCATTGCAGTAAATATATTGTATTATAAAAAAATAATTAAAAAAATAGAGATGTTATCAAAAAAAGAAACTTTTCTATAATCTTAAAATAAATTACTTGACCGAAATAGAATTATACTTCATAATTATCTTTTTTTTTTTTTTATGCAAAAAATTTCCTGCAAGCATTCTTTTCCTTCAAAAAAAGAATTTGTTTATGTGCTTGCATCAAACGCTCATTATGTGAGAAAAAGCTGACAGAGAAATGACAAAGCGAAGCCTCAATTATTTCAACGGTTTGCAACTGGGTGGCTGCCAACTTTTTTAGAAAGGGGCTGTTCAGTCGGTAAATGGAGTAGGTTTCGCAGTTATACACGAGGCTTCTTTTCTTATGTTTGCAATTCTGCTTAATTTTACGAAATAAGCAACCTGATGCATTTTAATCCTTATTATACAATATTAATAGATTTTAAGGAAGCTTAGAAATTGCGTCTCAAACCGAACTTTAAACAATTCATGAATTGAATTTCATCAAACAATTATAGAATTACCTATAAACATACTTCAATTAATTCATTTATATTCATTTTAAATTAGGCTAATGAAATTATTGTGCTTTGACTCCTAATTAAATTATCTTGCAGCTGTTAGATTACTCTATTTTTTATTTTGGATAATAGATGGCGATGCCTGATTAAGTACGCATCCCAACGTGCATTGCGATTGTTATTACAATTAGATGAGATGTTGTTCTGTCAAGGTATGCGCGCTATTTTCTTAAAATTTGTTAGTTTTATGTGAAATGTGATTATTACGGAAATATTCTCGAAAACATGGGTCCTCTTGCTCTACAGCACGGATCATAATGATCTTCATTCCATCATAATCTTAATTTTCATGCTTCAAAGAGTCTAGAAACTGCGTCTCAATCAACATTAATGGATTCATTAATTAAATATTACTAAAAAGTTATAATGTCTGTAAAAAAAATTCAACTCTTTCATTTACATTCTTTTAAAATTGGGTAAATATGATGAATGTTATTTGTAGGTAATCTTGCCATTGCTAACATATTCGCCCTTATTGACAAATATTTCATACAAAAGTATTGAAAACAGAATTAAAGTAGGAGGAATTAAAAGCGTATGTGGCAATTCATGTGAATTCAGTCATGTGACAAACGTAACTGAGTGGAATGAGGACAATATAACATCAAACTGCATGTTATCTTAATTCATATAGTGACATCATCCCCCTCTACTTTTATTTTAATTACAGCCTGGCACCCCATTATTACAGAACTATGCCTTATAAGCAGGGATTATTGTGTTTGGCGGTGATACTCATTAACTATCCAAGTTTTTTTGTTTTTTTTATTAAAAAACAGCGGTCGGCAAAAGTTAAAAAGATCTTCAAACTGTAGGTAAAATGCTTGAAATTTTTTCTATCATTTTTAAATTTCCAGGGTATTGTAATATTTTGTTTGGATTGCTATTCATAACGAGACCTCCTCTAATTTCCCTGATTTCGACGCGTTCTGTTATATAGCGCTGGACAGAACACATTTCCTCACATTGTTATCTTGCATCTTCCGAATCTCTAGAAGTATTGAGGAAATCTTCGATGTCCCGATGTAATTTTCCCTGTCATCGAATGAAATATTCTTCTTATAATATTTAGTTCCATATGTTAAGCGTTCTTTGCTCTACATTATCCATGTATTCTGCCACCATCGTCTATTTCTATTCTAGGCAAAAGGTACAATGAATTCCAAAATTAAATCAAAGAAACGAATTCAATTGGAACTTCTAAAAACTGTTAAATTTTAATCTATTTCTGTTTCTTAAAGACATTAATCTTTTTTTAATAATTAAAGAAGAACGGGTACCTTCGTTTCATTTGATGCCTTACAAACCTGACTATTTGATGTATAGTTAATAAGTTATTCACAAGTATACTTTAGATACAAGGAATGTAAATTCTTTTTGAAATATTTATCAGAATTTTATTTACTTAAAAATTAGCCGTTTTCTTTCGCAAATATCATTGCACAGCATTAATTTGTAACCATTTTTAAAATTCAAAATAATTTTTTAATGATATTAATTTAGTTCATATACATTTTTTTGTTGCTGATTTCGAAAAAAATTGTAAATTATTTTTTAAATTTAATTTCCAACAATAGTTTCCATAGTTTCAATGAAATTCAAAATTATTTTCACCGTTTCATCAAGTATTGAGTCGGGTATTATAAAAATCTAAGATTGCTTTATAAAATAGACGAATCTGTAAATAATCAGATATCAAGTAATTAATAAAAAGCTCTCTGGACTAGAGATCTACTGGTTTGAAACCAGATTGCATTAAAGAATCAACATTTTTATAACCCGGCGCTTATTAAACTCATCCAGGATGAAACATATTCCAATTGTTGTAGAACTAAAGCGTGGTGAAATTGTCTTTCTCTTTAGCTGGCAATAATTCAGAATCGCAAGTAGCATCGGAATGAAATATTAATGAATTTAATACAAACTGAATCAATAACTAGTTTTCTGTTCTGTAAAATTTTATCTTTAGATTGTTTTATGGAATTACTACAACTTTAAACAATTTCATTTCATTAAATGTTTTTCCCGATTCAAAAGAAATTTCTGAAATGGAACACAAGTGGTGGTGATAATAGGGTTGTTTCATTTTTATCCATATTTGAAGAATACGTAGAGAAATGTTGTGTTAGCAAAAAGATTCAGCATTGATATTTAGATAAATCATCAATTTTCTGACATTCAGAGCTCAAAAAAATATATGGAATTATTTCTGTTTGTCTAAGAATACGACAATTCATAATGTATTGAATAAGGCATACAAAATTCGGAATATCGTCTTCAGATCGATGTTGGATGTTCAAAATGATTAAGTTTCTCACTCACTTTGAATAAAATACGACCACAGGAAGTTTAAAACTGTCTGTCCAAGTGTCCAAGCATGTATGAATTTAAGCACCAAGAAACACATAGAACTAGATATATAAAATCAAATGTATCCCAAATATTATTCACAAATATTATCATCACATTTGTAAAACTGTATTAAATTTTGAAAACGAAATCAGTTGATTGCCTATCTCTTCGTATGGATATTCACATGTACGTGAATGCTGTAACTCAAAATCACAAACTTTTAATTAATTGAGCTTTGGTATGCGATCTTGTTATTGACATCATAATTTCAGTCGGTTGAAAAATTTATGGATTTTTCGAAAACCAAATGGATTTTTTCCCCTCGTTACTGTTGCGAAGCACTAAATCAGTCGTATTGTTTACACGGAAATCGGGGAGCGTAAAGGCCTTATCACATGGCGAAATATCGTCTGCACTTTCTGTCAGCTATTTTCCATTTCTACCCTCAGAACCGATCAAGCAAGTTTTTCATAATCGACAACTTTTTCTAACCAGCTAGAAAATGCCGACGATAGTGATGAAAATATTGTCCATAAGCGAAATTCAACCAATCATGTGAAACTTTGAAGTGACGTTATTTTCTGCTGACGGAAAGTGCCGACGATATTTCGCCGTGTGATAAGGCCTTACTTATATTGTCATCATTCCAATTTGTTTTATTTTTTTTTTCTGAGATCAATAAAAATTCGAGTTTTCGTAGTTACCATGGGCTTGCCTATATCCCCCTCTTTTCCAAAATGTGCATGGGATACAGAAGATATGATTGTTCAGGAGTACGCGAGGAAGTCTCGTCTTTCTTAGATGTTCTAAAACTTCTCTCATCCCTTGAGAACGAACCCACTTTTAGGTGGTGGTTTTGCATATGTGGAACAACGTAGGCGGTGAAAAGGGGACACGGTTGAATAGGAATGCAATCCTCGAATTTTAACACAACAAAAACAAAATTGTTTGTGTGTGGTTTAATTTGCGTCATCAGGGAGGCCATTTGGGAAGATAGGGGGAGAGCCATAAACGGAGTATTTTAATCTGTGCGTTCTAAAGTACATTCACAATGTGATGTATTTCTCTTTAATCTTCGTCATAAGAGAATTGGCTATACATTTTGGAATACAACTTATTACTCTAGACTTTGTTAGTTAAAATATTATTAACATGTACAGTTTTTTATATAAAGTTCGCATATCAACTTTCATTCCTTTTATTCATAGTCATTTTAAGTTATCTTTCTCAAACTCACGAAGAAAGGCAGATATACAGGCTATCTGTTCATTGTTATTTCAGATTTTGACGGATTTGGTCTAAAATTTATTGTAGATTGTATAACTTCAATGTAATGATCACATGTTAAATCTCATTTTTCTTGCTTTTTGTATTTTTGAATTATCGGTCATCCTATCTGCAATTGATATTCAATTGCAGATAGTCCGATGAATATAATTTCTATAATGTTTCATTTTTCATGCTCTTGGCAAGTATAAATTGTGATGACTTTTTTTTAGTTTAAAATATTAGACATAAAATAAATCGCAAGGAAAAAAATACATAAAAATAGCATCAATTAATTAAATAAATGAAACATTTTTGATACATTTATTTGACGAATTGAAAGAAATAGTGTTAAATATAAACAATTTCCTTTCTTACTATAGTTGATACATGAATTTCATACACGATCTAGCACGTGTTTCTAAATTTTTAGTAATTTTATTAAATCAATAACAAAAAAAACCTCTTCGATGAAAAATACCGCTTTACTAATGAGATAATGAGGTTAAAAAAAGTAAAAAAGTTCAAATTTTTCAGAAAGAAGTACTTTGGTTTAAAGCAGATCCTGATTCCACAAAATTTGTGTCGAAATTTTGAAACAGTAAAGATATTGACAATGATTGTTTGAATCGCATTTTTTAAATATTTATTAGTAAGAACAATTTATAAAGTCATCCTGATTAGAAGCATTTCATTAAAATTTTATAAATAAATATACTACACAAAATTTCAATTCGTTTACACTTTCGTTTATTTATCATTATTATTTCGTTCGTTTTATTTATCTACTTTTTCTCTTTTTTAAATTCTGTAATAGAAATCAAAAACAAATTTTTGTCGCTAGTGTATGAAGTCTTTTAACTAGGCTTGTAAAGAAAATGGTTAAATAAAAATGAATGGAAACCGATACATACTGTTAGAATTCCTCAATGCTGTTTCCGTAAAACATAAATAAACTCACAAGTATTTTATCTTTAAATTATCTATTCTCATTATCTATGCCACCCTGCACACAAATGTATCCTTTTCTACATACTCCTGCTATGCCACTGAATGATAAGATAGTTATTTATAAATAATTGAATTAGTTAGATGTAACAAGTTTTTTTCCCGGTAAAACTCGTTCAATAGTGATTAAAATATATACAGTGTCCATTTTGTGGTCTAATAGTTAATTTCTAAACTTTTAAAGATAGGTACTATATACTTCCAGTTGAAAAAAATAATCTAAATGGTATATTGATGTTTTAGTCAATACATGTACTTCTTACGTACAGCCAACCACTCCGCCACCTCTGAACGTAGCAGTATCGACAGAATTTGTGGTGGTCAACTGCTATCTTAGGTATTGTCCATTCTTGCATTGACCAATCCGTCAAACTAACATTCTCTTCAAACTGGTTAATTACTGTCCTTCTTCCTCACTTTGTCATCATGTCCTACAGAGCTCTAAAATTACCTGTACCATCAGTACTGTACTTAAATCATTATTTTCAATCTTCAGGTGTTTTTTTTTTCTTAGCTCTGAGATTTCAATACACTCCTTTAAATAGTGGCAACAGTTACAATTTCTCCACAAATGCATTTATTTTCCTAAGTTCTTCCGAATCTTTGGAAATATGCAGAAAATCTCCAGATATTATTTGGATTATCAGCGGATGGTATTTTCTTATTTTTATTTCTGGAATAGGAATAAAGTCGAAAGTTACTCCTCCTTTTTTAGACATATACCATCTGCCAAACCATTGTAGGTTTAGTTTTTCTCCCGATTCCCTTTTTAAGACACCATCAATACATGTACTATTGGCAAAACTACGAAACTTAAATTTTCATACATTCACGCATTCCTATTAAATATATTAAGTGAAATATTCTTGACACAATATTTTAAGCAAAAAACTCATGTTTCTGTTACCTAAAACTAACCATTGTTTTGGACCAACCAATAACTGCCGTAAAGAAATCTTTTGCATCGAATCGCATATCTCCCTAGAGAAGATATTTCAAATGACAGTAACGATAATATTCAAACCTTAATTACTCAGCCAGGGTTTATAGAAGATGCGTTTTTTATTTAAAAAGGTACCATGTCGAGAATATTTTATTGAATACAAATAATGAGACCGAAGTACTAATAATCAATTAAATTCTGTTTTTTTTTTCTCAGAAAGATTCAAGTAATCAAGATATGCAAAATCAGCAGTAGTTTATTTTAATAATAATAATTTTTAATTTTTTAGACATGAAAGAAAGAAAAAAAAAAGCTTTACTTCATTTGTCAAAAGTTTTATCCCGCTTCTGAGGCAAATTGTATATCAAGAAGTTTTTAGTTCATTGTTCAGATTGTTGAGACTAATGAAATTTAATCTTGGTTTTAGACTATTGTCTAAGAGTTTTAATTAACGTCACTGCTGTGGATTTCAGCCAACTATTTTTAAGTAATAGTATGGGGTTAAGTACGATTGTTGTAATTTTATTCAACTTGGATCTTGCCAATTAAAATAGAATGGTTCATATTTTTTGTGAAAAAAAAAATTTACTCAATTATATTTAAATAGTTGTTAGTAATCTAAAAAGTTGTCAGTAAGATATTCATGGCCTTTAAATGCTTGATTCAGAAAATGAAGGGAGGCGAACGATCACTCATGCCCTTTCTTTTAGTCCCAAAGACTTAAATATCTTCACTTTTAATTCAACTTCCTTACTTTAGAAATTGATCTTATTGGAATTTTTAAACTTTTATATTAGTCTTACCATAAAAACAGCATATTTAAAAAAATTGAATACTTTAATTAGAATGGATATCTTCTCAAATTTCTCAAACCCATATGTTTTTTTGGGGGGATGGGGAAGTTGTTGTATTGTTTCAATTATTAATTGCTGTCTAATTGCTGAAGTAATAAGTATTTGAAATTAAAAATTTCATATATAGAAAAAAAAATTGGAAATAAACAACAACTGAAAACAGAATTTTTTTTTTTAACATCTAGGTTTATTTACTGAAGATTGATGCTCATGAGTTCATATAAAGATGAATGTTTGTGTCTTCTGTGTTAACATTCAATGTACGGTAACGTTACATCTTTTTTCATCCTCCAGGATGAGCAATTGATTTCCGTAATTACTTTGGCGAGATGCATCTAATGTTTATCTAGTGAAAGCGGGCTGATTCCATTATATTTGAAATAATTATAAGTGTATTTCTGAGCTTTGAACTTTATCGCTATTTATTCGATTTATTAATATCATTAATTTTAAAATAACTAATGGAATTATAGGGTCATCCCCTGTTTCCAAGACCTAGATTCTTTTCTGCTTGAGGCAATTTTTATTTTGCATAAAAATTCATGATCCATGCAAATCATTACTTATTATCTGTCCTTTACACTCTTCCGTTTTCGACAGAATTAAAAAAACTCTTTTCATGTATATTCCATACGAAGAAATTTAACAAAATCCTCCAGTAATAACAATCGTACCGATTCCACCAATTTTTAGTTCTTATGAAAATTTATAACCCCTTCCCGTTGATACATAAATCAATAGTTATCTTGTGTCCAGCATTTTTTCGAGATACCTTTTTTTAAAAACTCTTTTGATAGAGCAGTACTTTCAGCTTTGCACAGCTAGAAGCCAGAAATTTCTGTCTTTATTATAAAATATATAATAATTCATGCAAGAATTATAAATGTTTTGCGAAAATGTCTCAGATTATAGAAAAACATTTAAAAAAATTTTTTAGATTCCATAATGTATCATATTTAATTAACTTAATAATTGTACAGAATAACAATAAACTTACGAGAACATAATAAGAACGACCATTCTTGAAAGATATTAAGTACAACTTTCCACATCGACAGAACAGGTTATTTGATTAATTAATTTTGGCTTTAATGGCATCCTTTTAACTATTTTTACAAGATGATTAAGCCCTTTTCCCCCCTTCTTTTTTTACATTGTAGCATACGAAGCATCTAGAGAAAAAGCATTGCGATAGAAAATAAAATTCTAATCATGATTTTTTCGAATTCCCTAGTTTTAGATTTCCTTGGATTAAAAAACATTTTTGAAATTACAGTTGTGGATCTGTGAACATGCCTCTGAAACACCTTGAGCTAAACCGATGAAATTTTATATATGGCCTTTATCCCAAATTCGTAGATTTTTATCAAATTTTAAAGGGGAAAAAATCAATTTAGAAGTAGTTTGTTTGTCTGAATGTCTGATATAAAATTTAAGAATAACTATAAAACGAAGAGAACTTGGTGATTAAAATTTTATGCACAAATTTAGCATCTAAATTACAGTTGCGCGTCAAATTTAAAACCCAATTTATTGTTTGGCAACAAAAATCCTCTGCGCTTTTGCTCATGCGTTAGGACAAGTTTAATTCGAATGGAAAGGATGAGAAGGAAGGTGAAAGAAAGATATTTTTACATTTAACAATAAAATAAATTCTGGAAATTCGCACATCCTTCTGCGTCTCACCGCTTAGTGTGATAGGTTCGTAGAAAGGCGGTCTCTCGGGATACTGAAATGAACCAATGGGTTAAGGTTCGTATTTTCATAAATGTATAATCACTTTAACAAGTTGACTGCCAACTACGAGATAACTCGCAGATTGCCCTCTTTTCTAGCACCAAACCTTCTACGTTATTAGTTGACACCTTCTCTACAACAGTTAAAAGATAGCAAAGAAGGGGGTCATCTGATTAGATATGTGGTGACGTCTTAATAAGCCAGTAACGGTCACTAGACATTAGCGTTCGCTTTCGTCGAATGGATATGTTACTGGACTTTAAACCCAAACATCACAGGTTCGATCCTTGGCGGAATTCAACCTACCCATTGGCACAATTCCGCCAACACCTTCGCCACAGATAGATGGTCCTGATATTAGGCGGAGCTAGTGGCAGTGAACGTGTTAACTCAAAAACTCAATGACTTAAATATATGAAATTTAATAAGTAATTTTGTGGCTTCAATGATAATTATCTGTCAAATTTTGGTTTAACTCAGTCAGAAAAGAAGATGTCCACAAAATATACATTCGGTTTTCCTGTACTTGTGTATTGACTGCTTCCCAGTTATCAATCATCAACGAATGTACGTTTTCGTAACAACTGCTCATCAATGGCATGCGTTTAATATTATTCTAGTATATTCATTAGAAAGTATGCGGGGGGGAAAAACTCAAAAACAACTTCCTCTGGTTAAAAATGTAATTAATTATCATTTTAAAGCTGTTATTACTTTTAAATGCATTTTAAATTATGTGTATGGAAACAGATTCTTCCTTGTTCCTTTCGAACAAGCCGCGATCTGTCTTTTACTTGAACAGCTTATTTTTTGCAATCTACGAGTGCCTTCACCAAACGAGGAATTACGGAAATAAAGCAAATCTTTGGGAAATTCCATATTCCGTGCCCTGTATTAGGTCAGCGTTCTTCTTACCCGAGAGATATCTTATCTAGCCGCTCGAGTTACCGCAGGACGTGTAGGGGTACGGGCTGCAGAAGTGAGGGCGTCTCGAATAAATGAAAGAGATGTTGTCACACGCGATCCTCCTAGGGCTCGTATTACACACACGATTGCGTCGTCTCATGGTGTGTAAGCGGACATTCGATACCGAAAGCAGGAACTGTTTAAAAAATGGTACCTGATGTTAGTAAATTAAGGAAGTGGAAGGAATTCTTGTGAATTTAATTTTAGTTTTTGTAGTCGAAGAGCATTTGCGCTCATTTATTTCATGTAGTTTTTAATAGATGATACAGTGTGAAGCAATCCTAATTAGCAATACTTAGAAAATTACGCTGCATATCAGTGTTTATTGAGTTAATCGTTTACTATATTAATGCATTTAAAAGAAGTGGGTACATTTGAAAAGAGTTCAGTTTTTGCATTTACGAAAATTTCTCTTCGAGATATCAATGAATTCTATGCTTTGGATTCTCCGAATTCAGAAGAAATAATTTTTAATCACATTTCTCTGCTTACAATATTTTAAAAAAATAAAACATGCATTGGAAGCACCTTGATATAACATTTTTTTTTACACCAAAATTTATTTTCTTTAAAGTTTCATTCATATCCATTCATGCGTTGTTTTGATAGTCCGCCTATTTCTTCGGATGTATCATCAAATGACTATTAAAAACTTGTCCTGAAGCATATGGGAAAATCACCGTTACAGCAACAATGATGGGAATTGTAGTTAGGTCCCAAAGACCCATCACCAGTCACGGTACAACCCTTCTTGTGAAGTACGTCCAGTTTTCGGTAAACTGGTACTGATAAAAAAAACTGATGGCAAGTAACCGATCTCCCCTTTTTTTTCTCCCGTATCCACCAGGATAGTAAGAATCAACTAACAAACCAGAAGCTTCTCATCCTCAATTTTGAGTCCCCCCCACCACAGAGCCCATCGCTTGGATGCAAACACGATATAAAACCATTGGTAGTCCTCTTTTCGATATTTTCACCCTTTTTCTAAAATGAAAGTCTTATCCTCATTCCTTCATTGAAATTTTAAATTTTCGTTAATGCCATGAATAACTTGTATGCTATTGGTGAATGATTTTTAAGAAATATAGATCTTTGGCGTTTTAAGGCGTAGACATTTGGCGTTATCTAAAAATAAGTATTTTGCAGCCTTTTTTGAGGTCGATGGCCAAAACTGGATACAAAACTACAATAGTAATCATAAGATGGCAATTCATTACATCATCTATACATATTGTCTGTTTATTTGAACCATAAAAACTGAGAAATAGTTAACGGTTATTGGAAATATTCATACTATTTTGTAGACCACTTTTTGGGGAAGGTTTTAGTACATTAAAGATATATAAAAATATAAAAAGGGAGTTTTATCATTGCGATTTTAATTATTCCGCGCATGTGCAAATAGTAAGAGCTGTGGTGTACATATGCGATAAATTTCTTTGTTTCATCTGAATTTAAACAGCGATTTAAATCTCATTATGCCCATAAGAAGGAAATCCAATCCCGGCCGGAACACATTAAATGCCAGAAAGCTTCTTTTCTTGTGCGCTAAGGAAAATGAAAGTTCGGTTAGCGAATGTCAGAAAAAGAGTGTCCACACTTAAGGTGGGTTCACACGAGGCTTATTATTGTCCACAATCATTGCCTCTCTGCTGTTGTCCTGGCATTGTCCTCGTGTGAACACTTGAGACAACGCGAACAACGTTTGCTTCGAAGGGACAATTATTTGCCATTGTCCCGTTGTGGTCACGTGATTTTCCGGAAGTAGGCGTGACGTTCTATTGCGGGCAATAATAAGCCTCGTGTGAACCCACCTATAGAGAAGGAGAGTGTTTTGATGAGCGAAACAACCGTCTTACTTTAAATCGCATTGCAACTGAATCGCAAAGATAGAATATATCCGAATTAGGAGCTCCTGAGAAGCGAAATGATCGCATGATTGCTGACAGAGAAAGACATTTAAATTTGGGGGTTTAAAGTAACAGAAAGATTTTTTGATTGAGTTTAGCAATATATAGTTTTGAAATTGTCAAATAACCAACTCAACAACTAACCTGGCAGTCCTGCCCCAAATTTCTGTATCACACCAGCGAAAAAACGAGAGGCTTTCGTTTTAGCAAATCATATATAGATTCGTTAAAATTTCTGTGTATTTTAGTTGTGCAATATGGATTACTGAGTTCGTTATAATGAATGCATGTGTAGCTTCATATTGCATACAATCAAGTGCTAGAAAACACTATTATGTAAAATAGAGGCAATAACTCCTGAACTCTTACGTTTGACAAGTGATAGTCATCACATGCATTAAACTTAAATTTATTGAATAGTTTATTAATAGTTGTTTGCAAATTATGTTTATTAATAATTACTCGTATGTTCCATTTTTAAAAAATCAAGAACGAATATTTAATTTATAGAATTTCTGCTAAAAAATCTGCCAATTTTACTTTTAACAGATTCCCAAAATTTTTTGGAAAAAAATTCTTTTAACTGACACAATAATATTCCGATGCTAGGATAGTCTGAAACTCATCGAACTAATACAATAAATAAACGCATTTTCAATATGTTTTTCAACATCTGTAACTTATGGAAGCTGAAATCATATTCAAATATTAGGTCTGCATCCTTTGAGTTTTTTTGCTCCGAATGGCAGTTACATGAAATAGGACGACCCCCATTTATGAACAATAAACCTCCTTTCAAAACTCCACGCCCTTTAAAGCGAGTTTTTTTAAAACTGAATGTATACGTAAAAATGCTTTCTGCTGTTATATATTTCTTCTATTTGTAAAGATTTTTTTTTCAATCTTCATTTATGAATCTTAAGTTTTTATTTTGCTATGACGTGAATATATATATTTTTTGAGGTAGAGGGATTTTTTTTTTTTTTTTTCAAAATTTTACTATCATCACTGCAAGTTTTTTCACAATTGATTTCTAAATATCAGTTTGTGAAATTTGAAACAATTAAAAAGAAAATTTTCAAAATATAGAAAAGATTTTAATATTTCTTTTTATTTTCTTACATTTCAATCAATAAATAAATCTGGCTACCAAATAATATCTAACATTTCTCTGTCTCTCTTTTTTACTTGTGATATAATGAAATAGATTCGCATAATATCATAGTCAAATGACAAATGTATCTGTGCATGTCATTTGACACCTTTTCTTTTGTCATTTAATATCGCTTATTCCCTCGCTCTCCCTACAAAATATACGCTGGTTTCCAAAAATAAATTGTATAAATTAGTTTATAAAATCTTTATATCCTCATCAAAACAAAAACTCTGCTTCTGGATCAAATTTTAAACAATGAATTTATTCACTCTATTATAAATTCATTATAAAAAATTCTTTTTATTTGAGAAAAATTTCTCTTTTAGAATTCGAGTTGAATACCTGATAAATAAAAATATTTCGTGTTACTTTACCTACTGTATACATGTATTTAGATTATGATATTTATATCTCGTGATAATGTTTCATATCACACGAGACAGTTTTTGAAATTCTTGCCAGAATTATGAAATCAAAATCCATTAAACCATTTGAAATAAAAGGCATTATGGATGCCTTAAATAACATCTCTATTTCAAATTAGACGCAATAGGCATTATTTTACCTTCAAAAATTTACATCATTTTACATTGCAAAAATTTTACATCTTAAAAATATTATTTTTTCCTTCATGTTTCTATTAAAAAATAAATCTCGATGGCATTATACTTTCAACATAAAAACTTGTGAATTATTTAAATTTTTTTTATTTAACGAACAATTTTTAATTACATATAATTAAAAAAATTATAAGGTACTTCCGAAAACTTTTAAATTAGATATTTTTATAAGTGAACAGCAAATAATTTTGTATCTGGGGAAGGATTCAGTCAATAAATTGCATATTGCCTGATTTGATACGCATAGTGAAAAATCCATTTTAAATGATTTATAGAATAGTTTTTTCAATCTAGAATTACCTAAGTCAGCACGCTGTTATTTTTCAAAGAGTATGCACTAATAAGGAAAGGTTTTTAAGATTATTACATTTTTAATGAAAAATTAAAATTTTAAATTTTTCATCAGTAATTTCGGGCATATAAACCATTACTACATCACTTTAAAATTCTAAAAAAAAATTGTAAAATTTCAAAAGCATCAATTTTATACGTCCGTAATATTTTCTCTAATTTTATTAAATTCTCAAAAAATATTATTTTGCATAAAAGTACACGTATACAAGTTATTGTTTAGATTGTTATATTTTCACTCATCTTGTTGAGTCTATATTAAATAAATTTTTAATTGCTCTATAAAATGAAGAGTAAGTTGTAAAAGTGATATAGACGATTGAAGTCAAGTCATGCTATTAGTTAGAATTTAAATTAAAAGCTCAAATTTTCTTTTCTTTTTTTTAATTAAAAATTAATGCAGATTAAAAAAAATGTTTTTGATAATCCTTTCTTCTTGACAACCGATTCGATTATATGAAGCTAGTTCACTTTGATTTTCTCAAATTATTTTCATTAGGAATTGAAAATCAGGTTCAATCGCAATTCTTTCTAAAAACGCTGATTCAGCTGTTTTACAATCCAAGCACATTCCGTTTTCATTTTAGCTTCTATCCTCTTCTGTCTTTTTTCAATTCCTCCTATAAGTTCAAACTCTCCCTATGTTTATTGATCCATATATCTTGTTCAGATTTTCAATTGTTGATAACTTTTTATTCATCCATTCAAGTTCAAATACAGTTTTTTTTAATTTGTAGTGGATGATACCTAACGTTAATACAGTTTTTTTTTTCAAATATTAAATTAATTTTCAATACATTAAATAAAGTTTTAGCAGTTTGTAATGAAAATTGAAATCGACAGGCAATAGATCAATCGGTAAAATGCAAGGATTTCCGTATTTTTCACGAGAAGGTAAAGAATGTGAGTTCAGTTCTAGCAAAAATCAATATTTTTTGATAATTATTTTTAAAAAAAGTAACTAAAATAAATTTCGTCTTTGTTGACCTAAGTAGGAATTGAATTTCATTTTTTTTATTGCTTGTTACGCATTTAACTTCACAGAAAATGATTGCAACTTAATAATTTTTTTTTTTCAAGATGCAATTTTTCAAGGTTTATTTTCATATTTTTTATTCTACAAAATATCAAAATTATCATGCATTTGTGAAACCTCACACAGAAAAAAAATTCCGAAAAATGTATTATTTATCATTTTATGATTCAAAAGTCCAAGTTTCTTCATTTGATCGTTAGAGATAATGAACACTGGTTCTTTTTATTATTCTTATTGAAAAAATCGAATGACTGGAAAAATTTGAAATTAAATAAATAGAATTAATATTTTTTCGATAGTGCGAAGAGTTCATTTTATGAATGTTTGGAGAAGAGAATAAATATATTCTCTTCTTCAAAAATTGCATCAAAAATTAATCATTTACAGTCTTTTTTCATGAAAGAGTTTCTTTCATCAAATAATGATTTCATTTTCACATGTAAGTACCAGTATATTCCTTTTGTTCGTTAATAATGCATTGATGTCTGTGCATCTGCTTTTTTATTATGATGAGAACATGATATTGTTTTGGTTTGAGAGTTTTGAAGTTTCAAATAGTGTAAGCAACAAATTTTTGAAGCCTCAAAATGCGTAAGTAACAAATTGGCAATTTATTGCTTTTGAGACATCAATTTTTCGTTTTTTGGGGGTTATTAAAAATAATGTAGAAGGTTGTCACATTTTGGCGATTTATCGCCAGCTAAAGTTATAGCTTACCAAATTGCTCATTCTCCGAATTCTTACGAATTGTCTTAATTTATTTAAGTCTAACCAATTTTAATAGGTTTGAAAGAATAACAAGACTATCCAATTACGCATGCATCTATGTTTAGAAAAACAGAGACTTTTTTTCATCTCAAAATCGGTCGAGCTCCAAATCTTTATTTATTTATTTATTTTTTGCCAGCTAGAAAAATTGAAAATTAAAACTTTAAAAAAATTATCATTATATGCAGAGAAGGAGAAATCTCGTAATTGTTTCAGACTACCTTATTTGGTTAATGATTTGACTTAATTAAGACAAATAGTGACAAAAATAGTAATGTCCTTCCATGTAACTTGAAATTTGAGATCATAGATTCCATTTTCAATTTTAAATTTTTATCTCGTTAGCTTATTTAAGTTTCTTTTAATATCTAAATGCGAAAAATTTGTTTAAATTGGACAAACTTTAAAATGAAGTTACAACAGAGGCTTCAATACTCCAATAGATGATTAAATTGATGTCGAGTTTCGACTGTGTATGTTTTGATTATCTTCTTATTTCTATTTCAAATAAAACACAAAATTGTAAAATAAAATTAAACAATAGTTAAAATCATCAATTCATCAGCGTACGAAGTTAAGTTTCAGCAATTTTGAATTGCTTTTTTTGCCTTATATTTGAATAGAGCAGATTTTAAATGTTCGGTAAGTTTTTACTCGCGAAAAGATTGAATTAAATTTATAATAAATTCGTATTTGGGCATTTGTTTATTCGGTTGAAATCAGTAAATCAATCGAAATGTCATGTCTTTGATTTTATGAACAATATGGCTTTTTTTAGTTTTTACTTTATTTTTAAAAATGTTGATAATCAATTATAACTGGATGTGTTTATATATATATATAATATTAAAACACAACTTCTATAATGTGTTTTGTAAAATTTTAATTTTATTAGAGAGTCAGAGCATGAAATTTTTTTATTTCTTTGCCAAAAACGATTTTTTAAAAAAATAAACAATTAGCGTACAGTACTATTGTCGCTTTAGTGGTCAGTTGTTGGAAATGTTTGGAGTGTGCGGCAAAAAATAAAAATCTTAATTGTTTTTTAATGAAGTCAATTCCTAGTCATTTCTGGTTCCTTTTCTTAGTCTTCGATTGAAAAAAGGAGCTATTGTATTTATGCAGAAGTGAGAATTCAAAATTAATCTTTGTTCTTTTTGTGTCGCAGAATATGTAACATGGATGATCGCCTATTTAGCTTTAAAAGAAATGCTCATCACTGCTAGAATACTACTAGTTTACTAGTAAGTATATTATACCGTATCATGTCTTCACTTTCTCCTCCTCCCCTCAAAAAACAGATAATCGATATTTACAGTGATGGTGTACTTTCTTGGTTATTTATTGTCAGATACTTGACCACATTCTTTCAGATTTGTTATTTGCATACATGAGCATTTGGCTTCATTTCTATGACTTAGTCCTGGCCCATTTTAATAAAAAATTTCAAAAAATTAAGATTTTTAAACAAAGATTTCTGTCTACGCTGAGTTTGTGACAGTAAGGGCTTTGTCGTCGTACACGGCATCTGAAGAAAGGGGTAGAATAATGATTTTTTTAAAAGAACGGCTTCGAATTTTAATACAACTCACTTCGCTTTTTCTTAAATTGTTTTGATTAGAAGCATACCACTAGGTCGGACTTAATCGCAATTCTTAATAAAAACGCTGCTTTATATTACAATCCTGGGGCTTTCCGTCTTCGTTCTATGAGTGTTTGCTTCGATTAAAATTCTGTTTTCTTGGGTATTTCCCACTACGCAGAAAATCGTCATGAAGCTGAATCGCTGCTTAATAAGTTGGATTTTTCAAGAAGCGATTTCGCAAGATTAATCTTAACGTTATTATTATTATTCATATTTTATTTTCAATTTATTTTTAAATTAAGAGGCGAAATATTAAAAAGTATATTTAACGCTTTAAAACAAATTGTCCGTTTTATTAATGAGCATGAAAAATTATTACACAGATACTGAATTATTCTAAAAAAAAAAGACCGTTTACATTTTTTTGTGAAAATCACAAATTGGGTGGAGTTGGGGGAATTCTTCTACAGAACTACAGGAAGATGCCCATTTTTCAGCTAATGTCTGAAGGTCTTACCACACGGTGAAATTTCGTCAGCACTTTTCCGTTTCTTCCCTCAAAAACCGGTCTAGCAAGTTTCGTAATCAACTTTTTCTAACCAGCTAGAAAATGTCGTCGGAAATATTGTCCGCAAACGAAATTCAATCAATCATGTGAAACTTTGAAGTGACATCACACAAGTGACGTCACTTTCGTTGCCGTTTGCTGAAGGAAAGTGCCGACGATATTTTGTCGTGTGATAAGGCCTTTATTCCCATATGAAGCCTACTTTATGAGAGAAGGTTTCTTCAACACACACAATGCAAATATCTGGTCATTTGAAAATCTTAACATTATTATCTCGTCGCACGTACTACACAAGTTTGATATTAACATCTAGGCGAAGTCATCTATTTGGACCCGAACGCCTTAGCGGCAAAAAGTACCTTGTTTTTTTCCTTTGCATTCCTTTAGATTTGCTACAGGAAACATTAACAATTGTGCGATTAAAATATTTAGTTAATTCTTGATGTAGCACCAGCACATTTTAGCTACATTCGTGAAATCTGACTTGTTGTTTGCGATTGAAGTTTAACGACCATCAATTCTTCAATAATCATTAATGAATACCTACTCACTGCTTTTATTTTTCTCAAGCGCATGAAAAATTTATATACGAGAAATTGGCTTCTTTCACAACGCATATTTGTGCAGTGAAACGTCGCCAGTGGCCGGCAATATTTTGGATGATAATAATAATATAATCGGCAAATAACGACTGACCTACCAATGACACTACATGAATGTCACCGGCATACAACGACTGGCCTGCCCATGACACCACATTGGTGTCAGCGGTTGTAAAAGTGTTAATTACCTTGTTCCTAACTTGCGCATCCTTGGGGCCAATCTCTTCACCAGACTCATTACCTTTTCTACGCCTGTTTTTGGGAATTTCACTGAATAAACGTAACCTGCGATCCGAGTTTTTATGATACTTTTTCATCTACCTAATATATATACCTATATATATACCTAATGCCTACTATCCTCGTTCTGGATTTATCTTTCGAATTTGACAATGCTCTGTGCGTACATCAGTAGTGATGTTTTCTGGTGCATAATTTAGTTTTTCTTGAATATTTGTAAAATCTCCAGTCCTCACACTTATCAAGTTATGGAATATAAAATTCCTTGCATTTTCAAGATTTTATTTTTCTTCAAGTTCTAGTATTTTTTTCTAATATTTCCCACTTTTACGTTTTCAGTAATTTACGATCGATCATCAAATCCGCATGTTACCAGCATGAAAAATACCCTTTAAGAATGTGCTTTCATTTTTTAAAAAATCGTAATTGAAACAACATGTTATTTTTTTAGTTTCCAACAGTTTTCAGATTCCATTCATTTTTGCGATTTTTCGCCTACTAAACATCGTTTGGGATCCCAAGTTGTATGGCGATTCTTTATCGTCTTGATGCCTACTATCACCCTTTTGAATTTTTCAGTTGAATTCAGCTACACCCTATATATATATATATATATATATATATATATATATATATA
>JAPMOQ010058285.1:3120160-3172521 GCA_026543055.1 Argiope trifasciata | reverse complement strand
TTTTTTTTGTTTTATTTTTCCGAATGTACTTTTATTTTAATTTAATTCCTTATCCTTAGAACCAAATTAAAATTTACAATCGCTAAAGATATTTTTTAGAATAATTCTACAAGAAAATTCTAAATTCTTTAAAACCGATCTAAAATAATTCTATGAAATGACCCCCAACATTTTTACTTTTGAAGAAAAATTCAGGAAAAAGAGCTTTTTTAAAATAAACTGAGCTTTGATCTCAATTGTTAATGTGTTCATGGTTTTCGACATAAAAATCTGTTCAAAAATACGAAAAAATAACTGCAAATAATCAGAGAATTTTAAAAAGGAATGAGGAAAAGTACAAAAACTATTATCTCCTGTATAGAAAAGTTTTAAAAGTAACATTTTTAAGGTACCCGCATGCTTCAAAACAAAATCAGTTGAAATATATTTTCCTGTCTCAAGTGGTCTCGTGAAATATTGACAGTGAGAAAATGCTTCTGTCAAATTTTCCAAAAATAATAAGCAAAGACCCTTCTGTTTTTGAAATATTTCGTTAAAACTCATCAACTAAATGCGTTAAATAAATTCTTCGTTTATTTATCATTTCTTGCTAACTCATTAATCTATTTAATGCATCGATGTATGCGCACATTTTAAAGTAGAATAAACGAACTTTCGGATATTGCTTGCTCATATTTATTTACAAAAAAAAAAAAAAAAAAAATCGTCCACCTCAGATAATTGCATTTACAAAAACTATTCTCCTTAAAAACTATTACATTATAATCTATTTACATCCATTAAATTCTATCATACATTCTTTGGAACATAAAATTTAGTTTTAAATTTCAATACTAAAATGTTTACTCTTTTCAGTTTTCGTACTTTTTTTCCATTATATGTGTGAATTTTTTTTCTATCCTAATGGATTAATCCTTATGCCTGTATGTTTTTAATTATGTTTAATTAATTTATCATAAAGAAGTTAAAATGATTTTTTAAAGATAGTTATAACTTCTCTTTAACCACTTCGCATACAATGACGTGTCTGAGACGCGCATCGAATTATTGAATTTTCAATTTTTAATCTGCAATTAAATGAAAAGTGTTAAATAATTTTAAATGAAAAAAGTCATAATATATTATTATTATAGGAATTAAAATAACAGTAAATATTCTAATTAGGAAGCTATTAAATTCGTCATTTAATTAGGAAGTTAAATAAATTCGTTTGTCAAGGGTTTAAGCCAATAAAATTGCCATATTGTAATTAGAAAGTCTTTTAATGTTTTTCATTGGTGGGAAAAATTGAAAATTTCAATCACTTGTATTAGGGATTTTTTTAATCTTTGAAAAATGTGGACCTTTTAAAAACATATTTTGATATTCATCTTACTACTTAACTACTACTACTACTTACAGTCTACTACTTAAGAATTTCTTCTTAATGAACCTTTTTGCGTTTATCCTTTTAACTATTATTTTTAGTTTGTGAGCAATGCCATAAAAGCTTGATAGTATTGAGTTTCATGGATTAACATCGCATGAATAAGGTTGACTTAAAAAATTTCCATACAGTGAGAGTTTTAAATTTATTTCAATAATATTTTTTAATATTATAAGTGCAAGACGACGGAATGGGTATTCCACCAACTGACTCCGTGCCGCGTCTATCACAAACGAAATATAGTAGTTAATAGGATAAACAGCAAAACGGTGTACTTATACAGGATAATTTTATTTTAAACTTAGTAACACGTATTTCTCAGATTAACTTTTTTTTTCTTTTCTTTTTCTTTCTTTCTTTTCTTCTTCTTTTTTTGGGGCCGCGGCGGCTCAGTGGTAAGGTCTAGGTTTTGAAACCTTCAGGGTTAGAGAGACCGAATACAACTCGTGAATCTGGTGTACGTTCAATCGGTCGAGGACAAACATGATCCCTCTAATGTGGCGTGGAAGTTTGGAGAGGTGGCAATGCCAGCTCAGGTGTAATCCTCCTCATCTGACCCCTGTTAAAATTAAGAGATCCCTAGTGTTGCCCTAGTCCATAGATGGAGAACCAATAGCACGCCACACAATATTTTAACCACTCCCCAGATCAAAACGGTTTGCATATGACTTCATTTGATAAATTGAACTTTTCACAATTCGATTAGTTGGAAATAATAATTTGAATGATTTGAATAATTTGAAATGCAAGTGATTGACTTCCAGTCTAGTTCAATATGAATTCAAAAATTTATCGAAATAAGGAAAAAGTAGGAAATGATTGAAAAACAGAAAGATTAACAAGCAGTATAAGTAAAAATATCAGGAACAAAGTTTCGGAAACATGGAATTTGAATCCAGATATATTTAGCTGTTTGAAGAAGTTGGAGTCATATTATTTTAACCATATTTTCATTTACTTATACCTGCGAGTCATTGTTTTTAGAGATAAATAACATTAAAGACTCGCTTAGAAATCATTTGGCAGATGACTCTAATTCAACCTGTATTCTGCTAAAATAGCATCTTATAATTCTAACACAAGTTATTTGTCATCTAATCTGCAACAAAAGATCACACTAATATTACTTTAATCTGAATTACAAGTATAACTGAAACATCTGCTACTGTATAGTGCACAATGCATTTTTTTGTAGTAAATAGAGTCTTGATTTGTTAGTATTTAGTTTTATTCTTTTCCCAATAATCACAAATCAAAATCATTCAATGATACGTCTATACTTCATCAAACATGTCTTTACAAAAATGATACGTTGATCCATAAAGTGTCGCCACCCCTACACTAGTCACTAGGTCCAAAATAAATAGCCCTAATGTTGCTTTAAAACGAGATTTTAATTCAACTAAACTCCACGAAGAGGGAATTTTAAATTAATCTCAATTTTTTTTCCATCTAATATCTGAAGGACGACGAATGTGTCATCAGTTGAATACTGCATCCCGAAGGGTGACAGTCGCAAACTAAAAATAAAAGTTGATATGACTAACTGGAAAAATGTGTACCTATACAGGATCATTTTACACTAAATCGGTAAAGCTTTCATTTTTCCGACTTACTCTTTTTCCTATTGATACTGCTACGCTCAGTGGTGGCGGGGTGGTCGACTGTATGCTAGAAGTTATGACTCTTTCTTTTTTTCTTCCTTATTTGTAATAAATATAGAGATAAAGTTCTTACTTTTTGTCATCAAGAGTATTTTGGTCTATAACATATGATATCGTATCTGATTTGAATCTAGGTTTCACAATTCCACCTTTGTTGGAGCTAAATTTCATTGTAGGAAGATATAGACTTAAGCTTTTATCTAAGTTCCTACAACAGCAGTAACTATCTCACTGCCACTTTACATTTGAACACATTAGATACTATTACATACATAGAGACGGTTTCTAAAAGAGATAAAGGAAGTTCTTTGGCGATAAATATAAAATTGGCAATGACCCAGCTTCCGTATCTCGTATGACAAATGATGTGGAATTTCCAACTTGGTGAAGAATGATTGCATTAATGTCAACACAATGAATGCTTAGAAAGAAATTCCTTTTGTGCCGAGAAAACGCCTCTGTCAGCAGTGGGTAGAACCGGTCAAGGAAGGTGGACATTTCTTTCGACAAACTAATTCATATTTTAAATATTTATAATGTTGAAAATGGATTTAAAAAACGACAAAAAAAAACTTTCCTTTTACCTGAAACTATTTTAACTTCTTGGTATGTCCGTAATATATAATATTGCAATGGCCAATCTAGACTGGATTTGAATAGTCCGAGAAACATGTATTGGGATTAATTCCGAATGGATTTATTAATGGTTTTGGATATGTAAACGAATCCCATTAATCCAATTACTCGTCTTGTTTGACTTAAAAAAGCGACATCAATGCACCAGACTTCCGTCCTCCTTCTTTCAATTGATTAAGTGAGATTGATCGCGTCCTGTCAATGCTGGATACTCAAATAATAGAAACAAATTGGTCGACTGTTAATTGACATTTCATCCAAATAAGTCTTCGTTTTCGTGTGTTTTTATGCACAAGAACCAACTTTCACTATATTATGCAAATTTATTACAGCACTGAATTATTATATAGACTAAAAAAAGCATTTGCTTGGAATCTCTCTAATTTTGGAGTCCTGAAGAATTTTCCTTGTGTTATTTTCAAAATCAATCAACTCCCTCTTTTATGTCATTTGCAAAAGTCTTATATATCCGAACTTATTCAAAGTGTAAACAATTTTCTTTTAAATTTCAGAAAATTATTTTCGGGATCCTTAAGCTAATTCTTTAAACGAAAGCTGCCAATTGCAATGGTTCTTATGAGACGATTAAATGAGGCGAGAATTTTTTTTGATCTTTAAGGATCATGGTACACATAAGATCCGAGAATCCAAAATTACCGTCCATTTTAAAGTTATATAAAATAACGTGATAATACTTTATTCATATTAGCTTGAGTTAGAAGCTGAAAAGTAATTTCACCCTCTGTTTTCAACTTTGTTTTGAATAACCTGTAATGCCAAATTTGAATAAATAAATAAAAATCCCATGCTTACATTTTTCTTTAACTTGAAGTTGCATTAATACACCTGCACTTTGCACTTAGATTGAAAAAAAAATTAAATAAAAATAGAGAAGCAGAAATATTTATCGGCAACATTGTGAAAAATTATCCTCGTTAGAAAATTTTAAAAGATGTGCATGTTTTATTTTTTTTCAATTTATTTTATAATATTTTATTTAACTGTTGCAATAAATAAAATGTTAAATAAATGTTGATTATGTTAAATTAGTAATTTGCAATAAATGATGAATCATGCGATATCAGTAATGTACCATTATCAATGGTCAAGTTACAGTATTTCTTTGTTCTTGCTTAGGAATTAGGCTGCAACATGTGCACATGAATAAACCGTATTATATTTGTTTTATTTTTTGCAACTACTTATCTGCTTTTCCACATTCAGTTTGAAAATTAGAAGTCAATATGCCCCAAATTTATAAAATTAATTATATTATTTAAACCCCCATTTAAAATCTAAGAATCGTCTTATGATCCGAAATTATTGAATATATTAACAAACAAAAGTTAACATCATCTATTTTACATAGGTAACAAATCCAAACAATTCCAAATTAATTTCAAAATTAGAATTAATATGGATGAAAAAAGGGTGGAATGATATTTTTATCCTTTAAAATTACTTACAGGAATTGTCGAATCAGTTTCAGAATCACAGACTGATAATCTAGAAAACTGATTTATGTTCTTTCACCCACCACTACCTAAACTGTTTATCATCCCTTACCTTTAACTGCAAACCGCTTCATTTTTCATAACTTATTAATGCATAAAAGCCTTTTCAAACAAAACTATCTATTTTTCAAAAAAATAGTGATACTTCGGGGTTTTAAATATTAAAAACCTCTCACTTTTTCAACTAACACAAAATTTGTAAAACCTGAGATTTAAATTTTTCTTTTTTCTCAAAACGAATATTTTTTTAATTAAATGCTACTTACTAATTTTAAATTAATAATTATAAGATTATAAATAACGTCAGAAAACTAATTTCACCCCTTCTCTTTTTCAATTAAAATTGAAACATTTTACATAATAAAATAATATAAAGAAAATTGCGTTGTTCATTGTAATATTATTTGTACATGGCAAGAATCATGCCTAATCGAATAATTCTCTGTCGCAAAATTTCCGATGTTAAAAGGCAAATATTACAGGAAAATAGTATTTTCGCAAAATCAACCACATCAGGCAATATTCTATCACTTAAACTTTTTATTTCTATGAAATGGCATCAAATTCATAACGACTGGCAGTGAAAATAATTTACCTGAAATGCTCATGAGGGAAAAAAGAGATAATTTTGGTTGAAAGTAAATAGATATCGAATGGCATTTTGATTTAGAAAAATATTCTGCATACTATGTCATGAAATAAAATATTTTACCTCGGTTGTGAATGAAAATCAAAAGTCAATGTTTCATAGATAAATTGAAAATTTTAAAGCGTTAAGGAAAGATATAATTATATCCAAAATACAGAAGAATAAGAATGGAGCTATATCTTACGATTGAGATTATGGAATAATATATAAGCATGTTTTTAAATTATCCCTTCTTTGAAAATTTTTTAATGAATTTTTTATTTATTAATGAACATATCATATGTAGGCGTTTCCGGAAAGATTACAGTCATATTCAATTCCAGAGAACCTTTTATTTCAGTTTTCACATATTGCTACAATAGGTGGCAGATTCTCGGGGAATTTTATGAATCTTTTTAAATTTTATAGAAATGTAAGAATGTTAAACAAAATTCTACAAAGGTGATCGTTAAATGTCCAAAATTAGAAAAGGATCAATTGTAAAACGTTCTCAGTTTTTATCAACTCGGAACTGGAATTTTTGTTCGGAACCATTTTTGTTAAGATCATTAGTTTTATGACAATGATTATTCTAACGGATGATGCAATTTCATATCCTGATTATAAAAATTAGTCATTAAATTTTGAAAATGCTAGGAAAAATTCAAAGACATGCGATCTATAAGTTAAGTACAGATACCATGATTTGAAACAAAAGCAAGTTTATTTTTAAAAACTAAATCGAATGAAAATAATTTAATTTTTACATACATTACTTTTCACCATTATTTTTCTAATTCCGATTTTATAATAAAATTTTTTTATAAGCTGAACTGTTATTTAAATACTCGTGGGAAAGGCCAGAAATTGAAAGTAATTGAAATCTATTCAATTTTTTTTCAAAAAGAAAATGAATATATATTTACTGACAACTTAAATTACTATGTAGACAATTTCTAAAGAATCTATTTACTCCAAGAGAAAGTTTCAAAAATAATAGATTAAAAATAACTGAAGACTTGTCCACATTTTTATACGGATACGTCAAGTTAATACTTCAGAACGATTAGTCAGTATCAAAAAATGTAACCCATTGTTCTGGAATCATCACTGAAACAAATGCTCGTTTACTCCAGATATTTCTCTTGCTTATGCTTCATTAAATACTTCTTATTTAATCTTGAAAGCTATGCAGCTCAGGATGGTTATTTTTTAAATAAGTCAAGTCGCTTCTTCGTACTTCTAATTTACTTTGAAGATATTTTATGTTAAATTAAAAATATAAAAAGAAAAGGTTTTAAGAGCTTGTTTTTATTGGTACAGAGAAAAATAAAAAGTTTTTCTTTCAATGGTATGCATATTAAGATAAAATGGCAAAAAATGTGTTACTTTATAAAACATAATACTTAAAAAATAAATAGTTTCATGTTTTTACTATGAGTAAGGGTTATTGTTAAATTAAGAATAAGATTATGATTGCAATGCAATGCAATTGTATTGCTGCTGAGAAAGTATTTTTAATGAAATATTTATTCGGATGATTTTGTTAAAGTTAATAATTTCTTCAATTGGTACTGAGTTGTCTGGTCCTGAAGATATAAAATTATACGAAAAAATTTGCTTAACTGTTAAATTATGATCTCATTTCTTGATGATTCTCCAGTGTTTCGCTCATAAATGTTGATCGAATTTTTTGGCCCAAAAAACGAATGTATTTCGCATCTGTTTACAACTTTACTCCAACCTTGTGCAGTACAAAATATAAAGGTTTCCTCTTCACTACAGGTATTAATAATTGTTTCAGAATTGAAATCCTTGCCCGTCTACCCGCTTCAATAAGCTTTCATCACATTGTTAATGAATGTCACTCATACAAGTAGTCAGTAATCTTCTCTTCTGATCTATACTTATCTTGCAGGAGATGTACTTCACGATTTCACATCAAAAGTTGGTCTGTAAGAGATTTCTTTATTTAACACCATCTTCAATTTTAGGGAAAATATCCCAAAATAATTTTTTAGTATATAATCTTAGGTACGCTAAATATTTCAATTCCAACAAATGCAGAAATAATTTTCGTAGTCGTATTATGCTGACTTAGGGCTTCAATGCCCTTTTTCTAAACACAGTGTTCAATCTTTTTTTTCTTACTCGTGAGAACCAGATAACTCGCACAATCGAACACTTTCAAACTGAAAAGAATATGATCCCTCGGTCAAACCATTTTAGGTAAGCCTAGGCCAATATGCCTTCATAATAAATACAGTTTCAATCGGTTTCTTACAGAAAGTCCTTGTGAAAGAACGAAATTTATGAACCAGTGGGAGTGGTTTCCTCAGATCTATCTCGCATCTAATAAAGGTGTTATTCCAGAGAACGCCTTGCACCTCATAGGGGTACAATAGTTATGAAATATTAACCCCTGGCCTGAATTTAATATTTTTACTGAATCTGCCATGCCATTCTTTGCGAGTTATTTGACAATTACTTCTTAACATGTGGATGATAATATTCAAAAATCGAATGTATGCTTTATTGTCAAAACCGACTGAAATGCAACGAGAAAGATTCAAAACTGCACTTGTAGTTACAAAATCACATACTAAATTTGATATATGTATATCATTGCTTCTTCGAGTTATTGCATTTACATGTTTCTAAAAGTAAAGACCAACAGATGGTCAATCAATCTGTTATTGTATTTGGAATTGCTGTATCTGGATGAAAATTAGATGTCTAGACCATAAATGTTAATTATTTGTATCGAAATTCTCTTTGTTTTGTAGTTATCGCGTTAAATTATATTTGAACAGTCAGAAAGGCAGACTTCCTCTGAACTGACTTTGCTGAAATTTGATGTAAAGATTGTATGCCAAGTTTCATATGAATAGATCAAGTATTTTCGATGTGTCTTTATCAGAGATGGACGAACGAACAGAAATTGTGTTTTTCGTACTGAAGGAGATCTAGAATGTAGAGATTCGTCGGAATATTGAATTAGAATTTTTTTACCGTTTCTATACTTTTTCTAAACTATGTATGAAAGTGAAAGTAAAAATTTAGCTTGCCCAATTAATTTACAGATTACTGTATCTACCTTATTTAAATCTGGCAACGATGATACAAAATTAAGGTTTTTGTTTTAAAAAACCTTAATTAATTTTGCTAATTAAGATTTTTACTACATTAACTTGTTAATTAACGTTTTCACTGAATTAACCTTAATTAATTCGTTTTAGCTGCTATGTAATTAAAAACAAATTTTATATATAAAATAAAGATTTACGATTCAAGTGCAAAATATTATTTTACTTCGCAATACAAATGTATGGTTTGGATGTCTCTCATATTTTTAAATCAGGTTTTATCAAATCATAAAATAATTTGAAGACCAAAATTTCTAATTCAGATTTTAGCTATTGGGAAACAAAGTTCTATCGTTGCACTTTATTTTCTGCTTTGATTTTTTTAGAAGCCGCCATACTGGCACAGGGGTAGCTTGTCTTCCCCTTGATCTGGGCGTCCCGGGTTCGAGTCCCTGTTCGGGTATGGTTGTTACTCTGTGTTCTGTCTGTGAGGCGTGTGAATGTGCCCCCCTGTAGAAAGGGGTTGTGCAAGCGGATGTGTGTGTAATCTTCATTTGAACTACAAGTCAGACTTCTGCCCTCTGGGTGCTCAGGGTGCTCTGGGCCCTCAGAAGCTACTGCACACCCTTTCCGTGGAAACACGGACACGACATCATCATCATCATCATTTTCTTAGAAAATGACAACAATTCTAAAATAAATTGTATTTGATAAATATATTATTTATCGAACAATGAGACAAGCAAAATTAATTATTATGAAGCAAAATTAATTATTATGAAGCAAAATTAATTATTGTTGTTAATATTTTATATTTATTCATATTTGCAGACGACGTCTTTCTTTCCCAAAAAACTTCCGATTTCGGTCATAAATTTTTGCTTAGAATTTGAAAAAATTTTCACAGTGGAAAAGAAGATTCTATAATATTTCATACTTTTCCCACAAATAAAAAGTTCCTGGAAAAATGGCAATTCGAAAAAAAAAAAAATTCCGCTATGTACTTCTTTAATTGGAACGCTTTTACCTTCTCCAAAATCAAGAAAATCCGATTCCTTGCTTATTTTTCTTTTTTACAAGTAGAAAATATTCTTTATTTTTCCAGGTTAAAATGCATGAAAAAACATTTTTTGTTCTTTACAAACATTACATTTTATTTTATCAGAATGAATTCATCTTAAGATAAACTATGATTTAAAATGTTATATATTTTTTGTTTCGTTTTATAGAACGTTAAAAAATATTTCATAATTGAAACTTTTAGAATTTTCCTAGAAAAAGACTGAGAAATTAAATACACAAACTTTTAACGACAAAGGCTTGCATTTAAAGTTATTTTGACATTTAGGCATAGTTATCTCAATTCGAGTTTTTCCCATGCTTTTTCTTTTTGACTTTTTCTTTTGTTCTGCATTACTGTATTTTGTGTTTAATTTCACGTTGTAGTAAAGAGAATGGAATTCACATTTTGAATTACTTTCCTTGAAGCAAAACATGTCTACAAATCTGGTAATATGCCAAATTTCATTCCAGTAATTTGATGTGTTTTATCACCTTCACTTACGCATTATTCTACAAGTCAATAGAAAATAATTAAGTGGATGAATTTGGTTCCAAATTTTATTCGAATATATATTTTAACCATACGGCAACTTAACAAATATTACTCCTTGTTCTTTCCACTTGTGTTTGTACTCATAGTCTGATTATAAAACACGTCACTGCGAAGGAGTTCTACAGTTTTTTAAGGCCCTGTATTTTCGATTTACTTTTGTGATATTTTCAGAATTATCTAATTTAATGTTTTGATTTGATTTGCAGGAACATACTCAAACGAGAATAAATAACCATCTAAATTTTAAATAATTAATTTGCAGGTTTTTTTAGGATGTTTTCAAATGTTATTGATAGATTGATGTGATTCAACTGTTTACACAATTGGCAAGCTAACTTAACAAGTTATCACTCTGCCAAATTTCTGATTATAATATTTAGGTTGTGTTAATAAGTTTTGTAATTTTTTTTAAACTTTTTGTTCAAAATTACTTTAAAAAAACTATGCCCAAGATAATGTAACAAATTGTCTTGAAGATAATCTGCAATTAAAAGTTTTTTTTTGCAATAAAATTTGTTATTTTAAAATTGATTATATAGGATCCAAACTAAATTCCATTAAGGCATATTTTATTTTGAAACTTAAGAAAATCAAAAGGGGAGAAGTTAAAACTCCATAACGCTTTAAGGACTCTAAAAATTGAATCCAACATCGATGAAGATAATAGGTAAACAAACACAATTTTTTAAAGATATATTTTTTTTATATAAAATGTAGATACTCCTCCATGTCTTTGAATTGAATATTTTGAAGATAACAATATTTTATCTTCGCTTTGAGGCGTGAAATAAAAATTATAAACATTTTAAACTGCAATTTCGACTTCAATATTTAATGTCTACGTAATTTTGCCAACACATTTTATAAACTGATTAATCTTGAATTTAAAAAATTCCAAAAAAAGAAATGTTTTTGCATCTTTTTTTTTCTTGGAACATTAACAGCATTAAACTGATTAATCTTGAATTTAAAAATTCCAAAAAAAAAGAAATGTTTTTGCATCTTTTTTTCTTGGAACATTAACAGCATTAAAGTTATTAATCTTGAATTTAAAAAAATTCCAAAAAACAAATGTTTTTACATCTTTTTTTTTCTTGGAACATCAACAGCATTAAACTTATTAATCTTGAATTTAAAAAATTCCAAAAAAGAAGCATTTTTACATATTTTTTTTCTTGGAACATTAGCAGCATGGTCTAAAGCATATTTTGTTGTGAAAATTCATGGTCAAAATCAAATATGTGAGATTTGAACAATTTTATACTTGTACCCTTTCAGCCCATATTTAATTACATTTTTCAGATAGTAATTCCTTAAAAACAGAAAAGGACTCGGCAACAGAGGCATTTCTGGATCATTTTTACAGAAACTGAAGCATCTGCGATAAGTCTTATCCCGCCATTGTGACATCTAACAATAGGTATGCAGCTAGCAACCGGACACCCTGGCACTTGGAGCAGACGTTAAACGAAACCAGAGGGATCCGGTTGCAATTGGAAAGAATGAGGAAGACGATTGTAGTCAACAGAGGGGTAGAGGAAGGGTGGTGTGGGAAAACAAAACGAAAACAGGGTTTGTTTGTCAGGCCTTATACCCCCTCCCCCCTGACGGTAGAGGTAAAGGAATGATACTCGAAACCCTGATGTCTTGTTCAAGATGGGATGCATATATAAGATTTCTTCAACTCGAATGGCAACAGCATTTCTTCAGATGCTAATACCTGCCGCATCATTTTCGAACGAAATAACGTTAAGAGAATCGGTATTGTTATTGGGTATGAGATGAAAATTTAACTTTTCTAAAATGCATTTCTGGAACAGAAGGGATAAGATATCAGTCTGACGAGCAGGTACAATCTTGTCTAAAAATCGGAGTCTTTTTTTTTTGGGTTTTGTTTTGTTTTATCAGACTCAAAATCTTTCTTTCGAATGGATGAAGTCTTTCATTCCATGCCATCTTCAGGAAAGAATAAAACTCTGCAGCTGAGATGCTAGCTTGATTGATTAACTCTTTATCTCCCAGTAGAATTCATTTTTCTTTCATGGACTCTTCAAGCGTTTGCTTAAATTTCACTTTTTATCTTCGTTTGATGATGTTTTTTTCCATGTTTTTCTTTATTAAACACAGTAAATGAATCCTTAAGACTTCACTTCGGGTTATTGACATTGGAGCCCTTACGAGATACTCGAATAAAAAAAAATACACATTTTAATCTATAATTTAGTTTTTAAGAAACTAAGAATTTCGAGTTAAAAAAAAAGAAAGAAAGAAAGAAAAGAAAAGTCTGCAGTTGTTTTCCATACTCCATTCTTTTATATATTTCCACAACACTGAGTTTTTCAGCACTTCATAATGTAAGTGGTTATCGACAAACTATAAATTTTCAAAATCATCTTTTTTTTAACTTTTTTTTGTATGTGAAGTATTCAAATTGAAAATCTTGCAATCGTTAAAAAATTCAAATTCGAAATTTTGACGAATCGCCACGTTTCAGAACTCCCTGAATCCAAAAAACATATTTCTGATTGTATCCCTGTTTGTGAATTGATTACTGAGAAACGTTTGGAATTAGACGGATCAAATCTAGCATATAGCCTTTACATCAAATTCATAGTTTTTTTTTTTTTTTTTACAATATTTTGAGCTAAATCTATTCAGTCAAAGTTAATGTATCTAATGTCTAAGTATTAGTGAAGAAAATAATCGCAAATCGTAAAGAGAGAGAGTGAGAGAGATAAAACGTTTTGGGTAGAATCTATAATGTTTCTCCTTATCAAATATACCAAATATGTCAAATAGCTTATCTGCTAATCTACGCTTTCCCATTTATGTAAACACAATAACTCAAAAATACAATATAATAACCCCTAAAACACACTAAATAAATGAAATTTGGTTTGTGATCTCGCTACTGCAAATACAGTTCTATCTCAGTTTCGTTTCAATAGGTTTAAAAAAAGAGGCCCGATTTTTTGGTGCTTGGGCATTTATTATTCACCGGCGATTGATCGCCAAAGATTGTACGACAGATTCTGTAGAAAAGCTGGAGTCATGCTAAAGATCGATGTTTTATAGCTGATGCTCTCTAATGCTATACAATTTAAACGCAATTATCTGTTTATCTCTTTATTATAGCTCGAAGCATAAAATTTCCATGCATGAAAACTGAAAATAAAAAGCCGAAAGCTCATGATATTTACGGTCTTGTCCGAAATCCATACTTTTGAGTGGTGGAGGGAAGAGGAAGAGGCAACTTCATTTGAATATGAGAAATACTTTCGGGGAGAATCCGCGTATTTAATTTTGTTAATATTGTAATGATTCAGCTTCTCCCCAGCCTGACCATTGGGGTTTCTTTTTCATACGCTCCATAATTGCCATTTCCAGATTGTTCTCCTCAATGGCGACGTTTTATGGCAGTGTAATTGCTTACAGAATCCAGGGGGAGAATCCTTCTTCTAAGAACGGACATCTGGCCCTTTAAAGTGAGTCCAGATAAAGGACCACTTGTGCACTAATCGTGTCTGCGACACAGATGTGTAGCCTGCACTGTGGACCACGAACATTCCTGCGGTCAACTGTAGACCAGTGAAGTTTTTCCTGAACGATGATTGGAGAATCGGTAGCCCAAATGCTCCAATGTGGATGAAAGGAGGAGTTGAAAGAAGAGAGAAAAGGCGAGGTTTTTTGAGAGAGAAGAAAAAGAGACGAGGAGTTTTTTGGTGATGGAGGTTAAGAGGAGAAATCAGTGAAAGCAGAGCGTTCGAGAGAAAATTCCACCCGTGGAATTCAGTGGATTCCTGGAGTTAATCTTGGTACCAGCGTGAGTCTTTGACGGCCGGTTAGCTGTTCTCGTGAGTTTCTCCGAAATATTTCGAAGAACTATTCTTGTGGTGTTGTGCCTAGAACTTCTCACGTAACCTAGATGATAAAGAGTATTTTTTTTTCTGTAAATAAAGTAATTGGATTTAAACGCTACCCCTTATTTGATCGGACCGGATAGAGACGTAACAATATGATATTTAATTTTTAAATATAACTGTTTCAACTTTTATTTCTTGTTGATCTTTCAGAGCTACCACACTTTTAGTCCACAAATCAACAAGTAGCAAATCCTTTGATGAATTTTATTTAAATTTTGATGCCTATCTGCGAGTCTATTGATTGAACTATGCATTAAATTGATTCCTTCATGCTCTTTGCGTTTTTTAGTTATTTATCCTCAATGCACAAGAGACGAAATGATAGACAGGGTGTCTCTGTAGAGGATTACGCCCTAAATTTGAGAGAAATTTGCAGATTTGATATTATAATTGAAAACCACATTTCATCTGTTTAGCAGAATTTTTTTTAAATTTATCGTATATAATTGTAGCAAGTAGTGAAATTCAAAATAAGCTTTTAACTGTTGGAAGTTTAAAAGATGGAAAGTTATTAAAATAACATAGCTTTTTGGAAATTACAATACTTTTGAATACTTCATGCACGAGAAAAACAGAAAAATAACAATGACTTAATTTTGTGTTCTCTGATAATGACATCTAGAGCATTTTTCCTGATTAACTATTTTAAATTATAGTATTGTTCTTATTTAACATAAAATAGTGAAAGTTACGTGGATAAGGGGCCTGATGGCTGGCAATATACCACATCGATTAAAAATTGTCTTTGATTTTCATACATTGAACAGCATCTTGTGTGTTTACTCTTTTTTTTACACATATTTTTAAGCAAAAACAAATTGATGACGATTGTGCTTCTGAGATGCCCATGGTCTTCAAATGTTACTAATTAAATTCATTTATCAATAATATCTTATCAATAGTGCTTGAAATCGATGCGTGCACTTACCTTTCTTTATCAAACAACAGTCAATTAATTTACTTTCTCTCTCTCTTTCTTTGCGGTAATTTGATAGATGCATTAATTTGGGATTAAAAAGAGCTTTATGCTTGTTGTTTTATCTAGTAGCTTTTAAGTTTAAATAGAAATATTTTTAAAAAAATTTGAATAGTAAATAGGAAGTTTCATGGAGAAATTTTGTTTCTAAATGTACTTAAATTTAAAAAATTAATCAGTTCACATATGTAACAACTACATAATTATAGTCTCTGTATTTTCTGTAGGTGACTCAAGACCACATTTTCTACCTCGTTATTGGTTGTCTGATACCACTAATGGGGTCGAAAATGTGACCTTGAAAAGCCTACAGAAAATACACGGACTGTACTAACAATCTGATCACATAAGTTATGTTTTGAACTTTCTTTTATGTGGGATTGATTTATATAAATCATATTATCTACTAAAAATTCGAAGTACTCTTACTACTTTCCACACAAAATGCTAAATAGATGGACCAAGAAACCCTAAAAAAAGTTTGGATGACTTTAGAAAACTACAACTATGGAAAATTGAGTATTGGCGATTTTTGTGCAGTTTGATTTCCAGCGTAGTTCTACTAGCAGATTTGATGAATTTAGATTCCATTGAGTTTCAAATTCTTCACTTTCGCATGATGCGAACATTTTAAGTTAATTCTCTTTAGAGACATTTTCCATTTCAATGTTTGTTTGTTTTTTACTTGGCTGAGAGGAAATTTCTGGACATATTTCTTTAATCATGGATAATAAAATCAGCTCTTTTTAAAATTTTTATACTTGATATATATTGTAACAGAAATTAAGGATCCGATGCAGCGGATCACAGCAAAACCGTCTATCAGGCACAAATAAACAATACTTTTTTCAGTACGAAAACAGTGACGCATAAACAGCAAAACAAGCCGAAGCATATACAGAATCAGTACTTGAAATTAACAGAACCACACAAGCAGCAAATCTATAACAAATGACCGTAAAATCACAAAACACTCTGTAGGAGAGAGACGTCATACGACTATTCACGCCTATCGATCATCTTCTATTCTCCATTAATCACTCACTGAGGTTGAATTTATTTGTCAACTTGATGGTGTTTCAATGGCGTACTCTTACCTTTGCATTTCGGATTTTTATAGTTTCCAATGCAGAGAGCAGAACTAGAAAGATCAATGTAATTCGAGTCTAATTGATTTATCACAAAAAAATTTGTTGTTTCTGGAAGCTCCTCTTTTGTTTTATTTAAATTCAATTGGTCTTCTTGAACGTGTGACATTGCTATCATCAAAGCTGTCTGGTGAACCATCTTCCTTTCCTAGAAACTTCCAGTGCTGGGAGGCAATATTACAAATCCGTATTATATAACACTCCCTGTGTTGCTGTTAATATTTTTAAAACAGCTGAGGGAACCAAACATAAAATTTAAGAATAAACAGTATCCTCTGAGCATAAGTGAGAATCTAGGGTAAAAATGGAAAAAATGCAATATTAGAAACTTAACATGCAAAGTGTACTGAAAAAAAATCCATTTATTAGTTTTTTTCGTTAGCCACTAAAATATTAAAGTCCTTTTTGTCCAATGCTGATAACCAAAATAAGTGTGGTCAGATGATTCTTGTCCAGTCACCATGAACGCAAATGCAAACATCGTGCAAGTTTCGAAATTAAAAAGAGAACAATACCTTAATTATTTATATAATTAAAAAAATTATCGTATTATTATTATTGTTTTCCTTTCAAAAGCATTTTTTTTTTCCATTCTAATTCCAACTTTGTAGAAAGCATTAAGTGGTATATATATTTCGAAAACGCTCCCAAAATTCTTTAGAACTGTTAAGATTTTTGTATTTTATTTATAATGACAAAGTTTATGTTATAAACAATTGACCGTTAAAAAAAAGTGCAATTTACAAAATGTTTCACCAAATGTGCTATTTAAAATCAAAGCTCTGTAGCCATGGTTTCGTATTTTTGTGTGAAAAACAAGGTATGCTCGCCCTAGTTTTCGATTGCATACATCTTAAAAGAGTGAATGAATAGGCTCTGTAGAAAGGAATAGAACTTAGTTTCGTGAATTGTTATGCCACGGTGTTCTAGTAACGAAAATGATTGTCTAATTAGATCACAAACGTTAAACTATTATTAAAAAAAACCTAAAATGATTACTACAAAAAAAAGTTAAGCATTTAAATTTAAAGACTGCATCAATACTCTTTAGCTCTTATATAAAATATTATTTGAGATGTAGGAAAATTTATAATGTAGAAAGTAAACTAATTTTCGCTAAATATTTTAGGCAATTTTTAATGGCGACACGATAGAATCAGAATAATTGTATATAATGTGGAACAAACAATGATAGATTATATTACATTTATTTATACGAACGCAAATAAAAATGTTCAAAAAAAATATTTACGAAAAGTTTTCTTTTTAATGAATGGATTATGAAATAAATGCTAAAATATTTTAAATCCGAGAATACCGTATAGAGAATATCTTTATATGTAGCATATAAAGAAAATTCCTTTTTTATCTAATTGTGTGATACAATTCTATTATTTATAATGAAATAGTAGTATAAAAATTTATACTACAATCATGTTATTGTAACCTTCTTTTAGGTATTATTCTAGTATGTTCTTTTTTATCCTCCCCTCCCTCTCCCCCTTTTTTTCCATCTGCAATTGTATTTTGATATTTTCAATGTTTAAATTTCAATAAAAACAACAGCATATGATGAAAAAGTATAAAAGAAATTTTTAAAGTCAGTTTTCCAAATTTTTAGTGCAATTGAATAACTCCTGATAGAGGATGCTTTTTTTTTGGGGGGGGGGGGAATTTTTTTGTATATTACTAAACAGAAAGTATTAAGAAAACCATTTTAATGTAAAAGAATTCTTTCAAAGTTGCCAAATAAACAAGTTTAATCTGATCATTTTTTTAAATTTAAATGTAAACCAAGTACTGAATGATTGTTATTTTTTCTTTTTATCAAACTACATAAATCTGATAAAGGATGGGAATAAAAATACTTAAATTTTGTTCCGCACCTAATTTAATTTTTTTAAATAGTTAAAAAACATTCATATTTTCAAATGTATTTTGTTACTTCATAATTTTAATTACATTAATTTATGTGACATCGTTTGAATATTTTTTTTTTTACCTACTTCAACGAAAAAATGCAACAAATAACATTTGAAATACTATATGACTCAAATTGTATAAAAGGGGGAAATATTAATTGTATAAATATAAACCTTAGAATTTATTTATTGAATATGAATAAAATAAATTCCTTTTTTGGAAGAATTTTAAAATCTTAAAGTTTGATTGTATAAAATATTTAATATCCTGGTAATCTTTTTTTAACAAAGAAAATGAATTAAAATAATAGATAGATTGAATGAAATGAAGTTTCCAAGTCTACGGAAAACTATTCGGCTGGTTATGTAGATTGAGGACCTTAAAATATTCAATAAAGCTATTTGTTTCAAATAATAAAAGGTTTTACGTTTAATATTGCTGAAAATTGCGTAATATTGTTATAGCATTCATAGGAGTGGCTTTTAATTCTATGAGAGCTCTCTCTCTGACAAGTGTTTTACCTCTAGCCAAAACGCTCACTAAATACCTCGACCTTAGGTTCAAAATGCGTTACTTTGACAAGTTCGTGGCTTATTGTAATGTACCTGAAACCATTAAGAACATTTTGGCACGCGTTGCTCTTAAAGAAAGTGCATGCGAAAGTTCATGCGAACAATTATGATTGGCGACAAAGGCAAACGAATCAACAGGTAAAACAATAAAGGAGAATCATAAAACTTGTATCCAAAAGTTCAATGTAGCATCATTTCTTCTTTTTCAAGGTAATTAAAATTTCACAATTTACGTGTTCAACTAAGCATCAAGAACAAACTTTGATTCCATCGCAGATTAACCTTTTAATTTTTATTCCCACGTCTGTGTTCTCTGTTAATCTCAAATGTAAACGTATTTGCTTTTAGTATTGAAGACTGATTCAGGTCAGGTTACCTAAACATATGCAGATAAAAAAAGGCCATTTGAATGTTTGCATTCAGAATATTGTTAAAGAAATTTTGTATCAAATGTCCATTGCTATTTTGTAATTTCCAGAATGTAATTGGAATGCGGCGAAAGAAATTATTGAATGCCATATTGCGCATCGAATTATTAACAGAGAGAAATAAAATTCGAGCTAAATATTGTTTTTGTTTTACTTATTATCCAAAAGTTTGAAAATTAAACTTCCAAGAAATTAGGGACTTTTTTTTAAAGTGGGTATTTCACGGTTTAAAGCAAAACAGGAAGTTATAAAATAGGTTTTTAATTTATTTTCATTTTCTTGAAATCGTCAAAATATTCGGCAAATATTCACATTTTAGATTTCACGAAGTCCATAAAAGACATTATTCGAAATTAGATCTGTCTGATTGACTATCGGTCTGCCTCTGCAAATATGATCACTGAAAAAAACTGGACAAGCAAGAAATATGAAATTTTGTACTTAGTGTAGATCTATGCCAAATTTTGGCCAAAAACCATCTATGTTTATCAGGGCTGTGTTTATCATCTGGAGGGTGCTCCCGCCGTGACTAAGGATGAAAATAGTATTCTGAACAATTATATATAATATAAACTTTCTAAACAGCAGCAGATAAAACTTGGTTGAGGAATTTAGATGCTATTTTTTAATTCTGTAACGGATGTTGGTATTCTAATGTAGAGAGAAGACAAATTTAAAAGTATTTGAAATTAATCACCAACAAAAAAAAAAAAAAAAAAAACCTAGAAAAAAAAGGAATTAGAAAAATGTTTCAAAAACTTTGTAACGTTTTGTAATAACGATGTAAGTGCAAACTAAATCCAAATAATTATCTTGCAACGGGATTTGATTTTGAATGAGGGGGATGTAAATTACACTCAATACATATTGCAACATATACTAATCAATACTTATAATGAGTTATTTCTAAATGTATTAATTATGTTAAAATTTTTCTTTACATTGCCAGTTTCTATAATAAATGCTGAACTCACTTTGAGCAAATTAAAATTAATAAAAAAATTATCTTCTGTCAAACGTATAAGTGTAATGTTTAAAAGCTCATGCTTATACTAAGTATCAAAAAGAAATTTGAAAATTTTTGATTTTTTGGTGTAATTAATAGCGAAAACAAAATCACACATTAAATAAATATACAAATGTTTTTTTTTTGTTTTACCTACAAATTTAGGGCTTCAAATGGTTTCTTGGACCCGGGCCCCTTCATAGAGAAGGCCGTCTCTGGCGTTTATCATAATTTCAAAATATATTGGGTCGTTCGGAAAGTAATTTCGTTTTTTCCTGACAAAGGATTTAATTGCATTTTTCGCACCCAATTTCATACTTAAACCGCAAAATCATTTTATGTTTTAAGAGCTGATATAGCAAGGCTTGAGTGTGAAAAAGTGCAGCTGATTCTTCGCAGTAGTTTTTGGATGGTGCCCTTTTAAATATGGAGAGCAATAAACAGCATTTTCGTCATTTTTTTTCTTTTTTGCTATAAAAGGTAAAAATGCTGTTCAAGCCAGAAATAAATTAGCCAATATGTGTGGAGAAGATGTGTTAACAGTACATCAGTACCAGAACTGATTTGCAAAATTTTTCCTTCAAATGAGGAGGCCAAAAACCACCTCGATCAGTTTTTTTTTACAGCAAAGACCAAAACTTTTATGAGCGTGTAATCATGTTACTACCAAAAATATGGCAAAAGGTATTAGACCAGAATGGCAATTTTATAATTTAATAAATAATTTATTCATTAAACGAAAATTTCTTTTCATTTTGACAAAAAAATACGAAATTACTTTCCGAACTACCCAATAATAACCTGGATAAATGAAATTTCTCACATGATTTAGACATCTGGATAAAACTTAGTGTAGATGAACAAAATTAGTTCCACAGTTTTATCATAGATTGAAATGCTGATCTGTAATAGATCAAGAAAGAAATGTAGATTTGTATTAAATCTTGAACCTATTCTTTACTTATTTGCTGCGTAAATAAACGCGATATCTCTCAAACGAAAGTTCTAGTCAGCCAAATTATAGATCTAAATCTCATTTTAATTCCATCTAAAAAATCTTTAATTCTATCAGAAATGTACGTTTGATTTCTTCAAGAAATTACGAAGACAAATATTAAAAAAATCGCTATATTTTAACAGTTACAACAAATCAACAATATAACTCCGGTTTTGTGTCTTGAAGAATTCTAATTTCGACGAATTATACATTTTTTTCCCGAAACACATTTCATGCGATACGATACGCTGGCAACTTTTCTGCATAAATATAGTGGGAAGATAATGTTGGACATTTCGTACAGGAATATATTGAAACATTGAAATTGCTAACATTGTAACAAAGCGACATTTTTTTGTCCACTCATTCTGATTTTACATCTTCAACACTATTTTGATGTAATTCAAATAAATTAACCAGATGAACGTACGCTTTTTCATTTGTTTCTAAATACTATTAATATGATAAGATTCATTAACAGGCATGATATCATTACATTTACATGTATGACCTATTATATTTACATGCATGCTTAAAAATATGGTCTATTATATTTGCCTGCCACATTGTTAGTCGGTCTATATGTTTACTGATATAACAATTAAAAAGCTGTCGAAAAAAACTAATTTTTTTTTCATAATCAACTGTACCAGAATTGTAGGTCTGTGCAATGGCTGTTTATAAAAATGAACAACAAATTAGGACATTGGACCCAGAATTTGGCAGAAATTTGGCTCATAGTTATTTATAGTAAATAAATAACTATGTCACTTTAATGATGTTACTCATTAAAGTGACATTTCACAAATTTTTATTTATTTACATAATTTATCAATTTTAATAATTTAATTGCATATTATAATTCTTATGATAATTTATGTAATTTATATTTATAATTAAAAATATTTTGTGATTTTTAATTTCTTAAAGTTTTATTTTTATGATGAATTTTGATTTGATTTTCAAATATATCCGCCGTAGTATTAAATGTAACTTTCACAGGTTGAGTAATTAATCCATAGTGATCATTTGGCAACAAAAGAATTATGGGAAGTGAAAAACAATAATTTTTTAACATTATTTTCATTAATACTAAGTTTCAATTATTATTATAATTATTTTGTAATTTCATTGTTTTGAAATTGGTCATCTGGAATGGAAAATGGTTAAGAAAATTAAAGCTCTTAACAATGTATTAAAAGCGCGTGATGTTTCATTTAATTTTATAGGTAACTAGCTGACACCCGACGAGTTGCCGCCGCCAAAAAAATGAAGTGCAATCAATTAATAATTTGGCAATATTTTATCGAAACAGGATGAACGGTACGACAATATATAAAATAGGAACAAAGAAATATTCATTTTTGTATATTAGATTTGTGTATTCTTTAAGAATTGTAACACTTGATGTTCTTTCAGAATGGTAATGAAAGAAACTATTTACTGTATCTCGGGATTCGTTTAATATTCGTTCAGAATTCTTAAATTTAATTTAAGAAAAAGTAATTAAAATATGTTTTTTTAAAATTGATTAAACATAGAAAATATATCATTTTTGAAAATTAAAATGGTACAAAATTATTTGTATTACAATATTTTCAGTAGCTACGGTGAAAAACACTAGAATTTAATTAAAATTTAAAAAATGCCAAGGCTGGTCACCCCAAATTATTATATATTATGCATTAAATTGGATGGAGTATTGCTAATTCTCCTAGCAGTTTTTTTAATTCTTTAAATGATTATTAGATTAGATTAATTATATTTTTAATTCAATTTTATATTTTAAATTATCATATCAGTAAACATACAGACCGACTGACAGTTAGGTAGACAAATATAATAGACCATTTTTTCCAACATGCATGTAAATGTACTGATATCATTTCTGTAAATGAATATTATCATATTAGTAGTATTTAAGAATTTATGTCAAATAAATAAATACTTCTTTTTAATTGTATTTCCTTACATTGCAACCCTGTTTTTCTACAAAACATTAATGCTTTTCTCAACCTTTTCTTTTCATATATTATCCATAATGTTTAGCATTATTATATTTTTTCTAACGACAACATTACCGATCCTTCCACTTTCATCATCGACATATGGAAAAGAAGAGGACATCAAAAGGCACACAATACCATACCCAGATGACACCATCGCAGGTACGCCACCGCGCTCTTCAAATCCGAATATTTCATTACCTTTGAAGCTATTAAAGAGGGTGCTCGCATGCCACAAATACCTCGCTGAGAAGTTAGGAAAAGAAACAAAGCAAAAAAACAGAGGGGGGTGAGGATCCCCTGGCAGTGCTTTTCAGGAGCTCCCTCCTCCCATTTCTATGTGACTGCTCAATGGAAACGGTCCGATTCAATCGTAACCGTAGCCGAAATCCCGGGCGCGGATGAGTCGTCGCTCCTTTCTTCCACGTGGAGTCAGGTGTCGGGTTACTCCTGGCCCTTCGCCCGCCCACCTCTCCTCCTGGAGGGCTCTCAGGTGACGGCAACTGCATCCCGGCCGGGAATAGCTCCTCGGCATCCCTCTCTCTGCTCTACACTCTCCTCGGGTGGCGAAATTCCCGCTGGATTAGAGGGTTAAAATCGAGAATTTCAGTTTCAGTCCTTGTAGGAAATGGTGGGACAGAACAGAAATCTTTTGGCACTGCTGACAATGGCAATTGAGGTTGGAAATGGTACAACATGAATGTTGCCCTTGAATCGTATTGTTTAGAATGATTTCAAGACGTTGTTGGAACCTATATAGAATGACATTTTTTTGAAACTTAATTTCTATCAAATGCTCATTTTTACTTTTTTTTTGTTTTGTATACGTAGTATAGAGAAAGTAGTCGTCTAAAAATTCGAGTCCCAGATTTTATCGAAATTCCACGTTTTAGATCGCCCTGAATTAAAGAAAGAAAGAAAAGGAAAAGAAAATGACCGTCTGTCTGTCTCAGACAAACTTAACTCAAAATCGCCTTGATTTAGAAGGATGAAATTGGTATAGGTCTTTATAACAAATGTGTAGATTTCTATCAAATTTTTGTTAAAATTTGTTCTGGGGAAGTCTATCTGTTTAAGTGAATGCGATGATTACCAAGTGGAGAGAGGCAGAAAGATAAATTTTGGTGTCCAGATCTACAGACAGACACCTGACAAATTTTCATCCAAATCCATCAAGGGTTTTGACCATCTGTTGGTTTGTATTTTTTGAAACATGTAAATCGACAAAGATGCAATGGCATAAACATATCAAAAGTATTGTGGGATTTTATGACTACAAGAACAGTTTTATGTCAAATTTTCTTTACGATTGGATGAAAAAAACGTGTCTAAGCACATATTGGATTTTCGGATTCCATTAACTGCATGCCAGAGATTTATCGTCAAAACCCTCACCAAGAATAACATGATAGATTTAGTAAAAATGGTAAATTCACGCTGATTTCATAACTCTTGTAGGCCAGTGCCATGTAAGGGGTTCTCTAGCTTGACAAGTTTATTAAAGAATACGCGAGATGGTTTTAGTGAGTCCACTCCCAAAGGTTTAAAAAATACAGCATAGAAACAGATTGTGACAACTTGACAGCAAATTGCTAAAAATGATCGCATCATTCTTCATCTAGGGCAATACGAACGTAAAATAAATTAATTTCACAGTAAATATGCAATACCAGTTTTCTGAATATTTATTACAAAACCTGGACATTGAAAACAATGACAATTGAAGGTTTGAATAAATTTGAATATATTTAGAATTTAGTTGAAATAGAAGAAAATATAAATTGTTGAGGTTCTGAAGGAGGAATTGCTTTAAAAACAGAAATTCTTGATTGGTTAGACTAATAATTGCTTTGCACCTAAGAAAGAATTCATATGAGATTTTTTTTCACTTTTCAATAACGTACTTTTGTTTTGTTTGTCTTGATACCGTGTTTACTGCAATAAAATTTTTATATGTAATATGTTAATCAATTTCTTGTTTATTTTTCCTTTTGAAACAGGTCCTTTTTTTATCTTAAGGGGCTGTAAAAACCTTTAAATTTTTAAAATGCTTTATGACATCATTTGATAGCCAAAATTTTCTGGGTTTTTTTGGCATCGCACATGTGTGTACATTAATTAGTTTAAAAAACAGAGTCAAAAACATGGAAGTTACTGTTGACTTTTCACTCAGAAACGTTTGCTTTAAAATCATTTTTCTCAATACTAGATTTTCAGAAGTTACGGCATCGGATTAATCAAACTCATAGCATCAGTATAAAATTTGCCATCTATGCTTATATACACAAAAAAATCATTCAAAATTAAAGGATAATTATGTATAGTTTTTTTCAGTTTTCCAACAATGGAACTAAAAATATTTTTAATGAACATTATCATGTTTTAACAACTTAAAAAGTAAAACATCTCTAATGAATCTATTAAAATAGTTATCATTTCCGATTATTATCATATTATGTTCTTTGGGAATAAATTGGTTCTGCATTTGTTAACATAATGTGGTTATTTTCAGAGAACTTTGAGCGCAAGTAAATTCAACAATTTATACGGAGCATATTTTTTTCACACATATTTTAAATAATGAAAATTTTTTCACTGACTTAAAACTTCATTATTAAAAGGTCAAAGGCCTCATAAAACTGTGTTGAAACATCTATTAATTTTTTTTTTAATTGTTATTTAAGGGACACTTGCATTTAATTAGCTTAGAAGCCTGTTTTAGTTGTTCGAGGTCTTGTAGCCCCTTAAAGTTGTTTTTCATGTATTAAACAGAATTTTACTTCTGTTGCGTTAACCATTTTAATTATTTACGCTCAGTGACATCATTTTAAAAATTTTCCTCTCTGGTAAACAAAACCCGATTCCAACTTATTATCCCGAGCTATTTCTTGGATTGGTTGGCGCTTTTTAGTTCCATGAGCTTATTGGAACCATTACTCTTAATTTCGAGGCTGTTACTTCGTTCGAGTTCACCTTCCTGGGAGGATCCGTGGCATAACCCGCAAACTTCTTCCAAACATAATATTGCGACATTTTCTTGGCAAGCAATTCTGATAGCTCATTGTGACGTCAAGGGAAACCTGAGAATTGAGTCCGGCGGAAAAATAAGTTGGCTCCCTTCGCCAGATGAGCGCCATCCATGATGATATGTGGAGGGATTGTTTTTCTTGACTGGGTGAGGGATTTGGTCATCGGAGAAGGGTGTAACCTCGCTAATTTCGCCTGCTAGATTCCAGCAGTTTTGTTCAAAAATAATGACTAGCATTCTTTTACTCACTTTTTGAACTGAGAATATTCGTCTATTGCCGAGGTTCCCAACCTTTTTTGAACTTTCGCCTCCTTTTCTAATGAATATTTCAATACCGCCCTCCCTCCCACTCTAGATAAATAAGAGCGCACAAAATGCATGGTGAAAACAAGAATTAAAAAAATTCTTATAGATAGAATATTGTTGGAATTGAAACGCTGATGAATTTATTCTTTATTTAAAAAAAGAGGAATACAAATTTTTAGCTTACCTGTCACAAGGGCAGGCAGGAATTTTGATGAAACGAATTAATTCATAATAAACTATTGCTTTCTAAATAAATAAATAAATTGACAGTTTCAGAGACCCATCAAAGCGCATACTTAATTATATTAAAAATATCTTTATGAAAATTTAAAGACATCGAATTTTTAACTTAACTAAGGAGGAGGCTGAATTTGATGCATTTTAAGAACTTGTTAATATCAAGCTCGATTTCACTTAAAACCAATCGCAATTGGCCGCGTTTAGTAAAATGGAGTCTATTTCTTTTTTTCGTTACCAATGTTTTTTCGTTACCTCAGTACTAAATCCACATTCTGCTAAATATGAAGAGGGGAATGCTATCAGAAGTCGTTGAACAATCGACCATAATCTTGAATGCAGTTGCGAAATAGACTTCTGCAACCAAAATTCTTGAAATTAATTCTTAGATCCTCATTTACCGTCCGTTATTTTAGTTCTTCTTCTAATTGAGGTGATCTTGCTGTGCTGACATTGGAAAACGTGGACAGTCTGGTCTGTCCATGCTTAAAATATCATCGAATCGCTCTTTGAAGTTGTAAACTATATTTGGTTAATCCTCTAACGCCCCTTTGTGCCATATCAACGCCCCCTAATTTTCTCTGGGTCTTTTACCGCCCCCCTGAAAGTTTCAAACACCCACAAGAGGGGCTTTATGGCCCACGTTGGGAACCTATGGTCTATCAGCTGTGTTGAGTTCGACGATATTAAGGTATCCGACTACGTTCGAAGGAAAATTTTTGAATTATTGGATTTAAAAAAACTATTTATGATTTTTAGAGATATTCTCAATAATAAACACTATAAATACAAAAACAATTTGTAAATACAATATTTTCGGAGAAATAGGAAAATGTTGTACATTTAAATGAAATTTAGCCAAAAACTGTCAACACTGCACAAAATTGTATTGCAGCAATCCTTTTTTTTTTTTTTTTTTTTTTTTTACTCACAATTTATAGGCTGAAATGATGAGCGAAATGAACCATTTTGAGATGCAAAGAAGTTATGGGTAAAAATAGTGCTTATATGCATTTTTTTTTTTCATTAATTCACAACTCAATTTTTTTACACACTTACAAATGAAAAAGTCTTTCACCAACAACAAAATTTTCGGTTCGTTTCATTGTCCATATCATTTAAAACACAAAACTGAAACTTTTATGTAAATACCTTTATTAGGGAAAATTTTGGGGAAAATTGAAGTGAAAGACAAATTTTAGCTGAAAAATATATTTTACTTAAAATTCCCCTGGATGATAGGCCAGGTCTTCCTTTTCCTAGAAAAAAATAAATTGTTTTGGAAAGAGGGAAGTCTGAAGAAGAAATAACAATAAATAACAATTAATATACAAGAAATAACAATTAAAACAATAATTCGCCAATGTGGTTGATAACCAGTGCTTTTAACGTAGTCAGATACCTTAAGTTATTGCAGGGTTTTTTAAATTCCTTATACATATTTTTTTTTATTTTCTCGTATTCAAAGTGAGAAAGCATTGGGATTTCCAAAAAATCCAAATTCGAGATTTTAACAAATATTCCAGTTTTAGACCTCCCTGTGTTCAAAGAACAAACTTTGTCACTTTCAAAACATACACGTCCGTCTGTCTAACAAAAATAACTCAATGTTTTGTGCTAGATGAATGAAAATTGATACATTCTTACACAAAATTTGCAGATGCCTATCAAATTTTGAGCTAAATCCGTTCAGCGGAAGTCTGTCCATCTGTACTGCTGTTCAAATTTAAATTAACACGTTAACCACAAAATAAAGAAAATAAGAGAATAAAATTCGGTGCACAGATTTAATGTCTATAGTGTAGACATCTACAAAATTTTGAACCAATTTCAACAAGGAGTTGACAAGGAGAATAAACTTAAAATCACACTGACTTAAATATATCAAATTTAGAATATGAATTTGTGACCACAAATGCTGTTTTGCGTCAAATTTTTATTCTAATTGATTTGAAAAAACGCGTTTAAAGCACAAATTCGATTTTTGGATACTATTAACAGCAAGCCAGGATTTAATCGTTGAAAATCTTGCTAAGGATGGCATGAGAAATTCAGAAAAAAAAATGATCAATTCCTTATTAAAAATTACTATTTCTTGATTATTGTGTACTAATGCCAGGCAATGCATTCTTTGGGATAGCACCTTCATCAGAAAGTATGCGAGAAAGTTTTGGGGAGACCACTTCCACTGATTTCAGATTGAGCAATAGATGTTAGTGAATAGCAGAGCAATTTTCTTTTCGATTTTCTCTTTATACATGCAATTTATTTAGGCATGTTTTATATTTAAGTTATCGTAGAGTGAACAGAACTAAGTAGGTAAAATACGATACAGATTTAAAACTTTAATATCAAAAAAGCATTTTATATTTCATTTGTCTAACTCGTCGGGTTTCTATGTTGTATTGTTCTAACCCTGGATAAGATGGATTTATTACAAAACTTCGCACAACTGTACAATTCTAAGATCATACATTAAAACTGGAGCATTTCAATTTGTTTACATTCGCATATTGACAACTGGACAAGCTTTCAACCATTTGATGTATTCAAACCAAAATTCAAAACTGATTTGCAATTCTTATTATAAATCATATGACGAATTATTTCTAACTTGGTGTATGTTTTTAAATTTTATTATTTTCATTCATAAACAGATTTCCAGAAGTAGAATTTCGTCCAACAATAAATAGTGTAGTTATTTTCAGCAACAAATAGTTATTTCGGTGCAAAGACGTATTTCTTTCTTTCAGTTAATTATATTTCGAATTATTCTGCTCACATACAGATAGACATAATTAGAAAAATATATTTTTAAAAATTCAGCGAGACCTAATGCGTGGAGAGTCAAGAAAATCTCAAGATTGAGTCTTTTCATGTCTAAATCTTTGCTTTGAGGGGAGACAGATATGGATATAGTTAACCATTCTTCAAATTTTGATGTTTAGAATACATGATAGTCTTTGGAATCCTTGGATAATTTGGTATTGATTTGCCATTGCAATAGGTTGAGTGGATAAACACCCTTTTGTATAAGCTGAATTTATGAACCATTGACCATCGCTGTCGTGCCTGTATAGTTGTAAGAGGTGATCATAGATTAAATTCGGATACTATGTTGTTGTTATTAATATACTTTCGTTTTGTGTACTTTTAAGGCAGAAAATTAAGAATAGCTTTCTCTTGTACCTTATTTCAGAAGCAAAGGATGATATAAATTTTTCTCGAATTTTATTTAATTCCAATAAATAAAAATTAAACTGTCACAAATATGTTTTTCATTTTCTTTGTGTATAAGATAGACAAAAATCACATCAGATGAAAAAAGAGATATTTCTTCTTTCTTTTAATTTTTTTGTCTATATGGTGATACATTTTTGATTTTTCAAATCCTTTCTGACTGACTGCAGTGACATACATGAAAAACATTATGCACAATGAAAATTCTACATTTAATTTGATTAAACTTTTAGCTAATTAAAAAATGAATCAGAATACTGGAATACAATCATGGCAACAATGAAGGAAACAGAATTTTTCTCTTGAGGACAAAAAATTGACCACATTTCCTGTTTCTTTTACCTGTGAGTAGTTGTTCAAAGCCACCGAATCCCCGGTATGCTGTGTGGAGGAAAGAAGTTGCACGTTGCAGCGGCAAAAGTTAAAAATATCCTTGATTTTAAGCCGCCTGGTAACTTTATTCCACTTTACACTTCCCTCTCACTTTCCCCGTGGGTTGTGCAACCAGAAGCATCTCTCTATCAGCACTCGCTAACATCTGTTTCGTCCATTTCGGCCCCCGTTCAATCTTCCCTGACACAAACCACGCTCGCCTCATACCAGAACGAAAGAACGAACGAATATAAAAATAATAATGCGAACAGAAAAGAGAGAAGAATTATTTATGGGAGTTCCTCGCTGAATCCGCAACTTTTCTTCAAGAACCGAAAACAAAATAAAATTCTTTTCTGTTCTTTGTTATCGTCTGCGATGAGTTTCTTTTTTCTTCTGGCAGACGATTCTGAAATGGACATAAAAGATGTCAGCTTGAACAGACTTGTAATTCGTATCATTTTATTACTTTTTTCTTCTTTTCTTTCTTAAATTTCATGGAAAGATTTTTTAACATAAACTACGGTTCATAAGAAACTTACGAAAAAAAAATCATATTGCAGTCTTTCAAAATTCTGTCTTCTGTAGAAGTAAATCAATGTTGTTGCCATCGCAAGATGTCGAAATATCGGTTTATTCTGTAAAGTAATATACAATGGATTTTTATTAACTCGTCTACCATCTGTCCACGTGTGAGTAAAACTCAAAATGTAACGAGCTATGTAAATGAAATTCAGATAGGGCTTTATAATTGGAATTTTAGATTTGCATCGAATTTTTTATCAAATCTCTCATAGTGCTACTTGCTCCTAAACCTATGTAATCATCAGGAATAATACGTCACAAGAATTCTTGTTCATACTTTTTTTAAAAAAATCTCGTACTGGGAGAATTCAAAGAATTATATATTTCTTGTTTATTATATTTTGAATATTTTGTCGGTGAAAAAAGCGAATTCGACCTCACTAATCTGCATGCAATTTTGAAATAAATAAATCATAAGAAAAATATTCTGAAAGATTTGAATTAAAATAACTTAGTACAACATTCATGTAAATTAGAATAAATAAATAAAACGCTGTTGCTTATTTGGTCCAGAAAAATAACATATGGATCATCATCTCGATTAACTCATAAAGTCCTTGGTTAATAATATTTTCATCATATGATACTACTAATCATATTGCAGTTTATGTAAAAAAAATGATATATAGATTTTTTTTTTCAATATTTTATTTGTTGATTGATTGATTAATTTTTTAACTTAGAAATTTTCAAAAATCACTGCTTTGGAAATCATTCATTATTATTATTTTTTCTTTTTTACCACTATCATACATCCCTCCCCCTCATTTTTCTTTTGGCTCGTTTCATTTTCATTCATTTTTCTTCATTTTTGACATTACCATACATGCCACCCCCCTCATTTTTCTTTTGACTCGTTTCATTTTCGTTCATTTTTTTTTTTTTGATTGAGGGAAGAACTTTTAATGAATTAATCAACAATATAACAAAAATTACCACCATCTTAGCAAAGCGATGTAGATTTTGAGGTCTCTCCACAAGTCTTGATTCATGAGGCGACTGTCTCTAAGCCTGTGCGGAAAACCGAGAGAGTTCGTTATGTTTGCAAAATTAAATGAAAAATCTTTGTCCAAAGTCAACAAAACTTGTTCCTTATTAATTTTAAGTTAAAGCATATAATTTCAATCATGATTGTTAACAATGACTTCACAATAGCGACATTGTAACAATCTTTCTAGAGGTTTATAAATATTAGAGAATAGGAGGTTGAAAACCTTAATGAGAATTTAGAAAAAAACACTCAGAAAAAAATTGCATATAAAATCGTTTTCTTGTTAGGAATAGAATCAGTTTTCGTGATCTCATAATGGCATCAAAGTTGCTACAGTTTAGTTTAGTTATATTAACGTCCCTTGTAAAGCAACACCAGGTCTATTTTGGGGTGGTCCACGTAATTTAGAGCCATGGTCGGATGACATCTGAGCTGGCACTCCCCCCCCCCTCTTCACACCACACCAGTAGGAGGACGTTTGGCCTTACTGATTTGACGTGCTAGATACCGATACTTACACGACGGTTCTTCGGAGGAATCGAGTCTCGAAACTGAAATCTTCCGGTTCCGAAGTAGAGACCTTACCACCATTCCATCGCTGCCCCACAATTTCTGCAGTATCCATATTTTATCTTTCTCCATATATCCATATTTGACTGTATTCATCTTTTATCTTTCTTGGCATTGTCTTATTTTTATCTCTATTAGAAAACTGAAATGGCATCGCTCTGATCGGATACCCTTCGTCATCTGAATACAATTCGTGGTGAAAAAGTTACTTTTTCTATAGTCTTTATATACACTGATGGAAAAAAAATCCCAACACTAGGAAGGAGCTGTGCTAGATAAACGAAATTTGGTAGGCGTGTTTATACATCTGAAAGATGACGTCGATTCAAATTTCGAGCTACACGCGTAAGTGTGGCACTAGTAGAAACACTATGAACATGCACATGAGGTTTGTTTTAAATAAGTGCTGTAAGGTTCGTGATTGTTATTTACAGTTGAGATTTGACGTAGTGGGTTAATGTTAGTCAAGGATGCCTCTGAGAAGATGAAGAAGCCATTATCAACAGCTCACTAAGTTTGAACGAGGTCGTGTTGTAGGGCTACGAGAAGGTGGGTTTTCTTTCCGCGATATTGCTGAAAGATTTGGCAGGAATGTATCCACTGTGCATAAGTATTGGCGGCAGTGGTAAAGGGAAGGTACTGCCTCAAGAAGACTAGATTCCGGGTGCCCACGTGGTACTACTGAGAGGGAAGACCGTCGTATTCGGCGTATGGCTGTGGCTAATCGTACTGCGTCTGCAGCTGAAATTCGAGCTGCAGTTGGCACCACAGTGACACAACGAACTGTTACAAATCGTTTACTTCAAGGACAGCTCCGAGCCAGACGCCCTGTACAGTGCAATCCACTGACTTCAAACCACTGCTGTTTGCGACGTGAGTGGTGTCAAGCTAGAGCTCATTGGAGGACGGAGTTGAGATCTGTTGTGTTTTCTGATGAAAGCCTGTTCTGCCTTGGTCGCAGTGATAGCCGTTTGTTGGTTAGAAGGAGGCCAGGTGAATGCCTGCTAGTGACTTGTCTGCGGCCTAGACACACAGGGCCTACTCCTGGAGTTATGGTTTAGGGAGCAATTTCGTATGACAGCAGGAGCACTTTCGTGGTTATCCCACGCACCCTGACTGCAAATTTGTACGTCAGTCTAGTGATACAACTTGTTGTGCTGCCATTCATGAACAGCATTCAAAGGGGTGTTTTCCAACAGGATAACGCTCGCCCTCATACCGCTGTTGTAACCCAACAAGCTCTACAGAGTATCGACATGTTGCCTTGGCCTGCTAGATCACCAGATCTTTCTCCAATCGAGCACGTATGGGACATCATTGGACGACAACTCCAGCGTCATCCACAACCAGCATTAACCGTCCCTGCATTGACCGCCCAAGTGCAACAGGCATGGAACTCCATTCCACAAACTGAATCCGATTTTGAATGCAAGCATGCAAACGTGCATGCTTGCATTCAAAATTCTGGCGGTTACACCGGTTACTAATGTTCCAACATTTCACATTTAAAATGGCACTACCTGTGATCTTGAAACTTTAATCAATTAAATATGTTGCCTAGACAAATGTATTCCTAAAATTTCATTACTGTACAGTAATTTTTTCTTGGTGTTGAGATTTTTTTTCCATCAGTGTATTTCAAAATAATGTGCCAATTCAGATCAATGCGCCTATATTGTGAAAGAAGAAAATTTTTGTTTTATTTTTTTATTATGTAAGAACTTGATGTTGTTGTGGTTTGGCAGTTTTGAAGCACCAAAATACGTAGGCAACAAATTACTGTTTTTATGGGGTGAGCTTTTTTGAAGCCTCAAATTTCATAGGCAACAAGTTGGATATTTATCTCATTTGAGGCAGCCATTTTTCGCTTTTAGGCGTATTAAAAAATAATACAGATTGTTGTCACATTTGGCGATTTATTGCCAACTAAAGTAAAAACTTGATTTCCAAATTATTCTTTTTCTAAATTCTTACGAATTGTCTTAATTATTTCAGTCATTAGTCAACTTAAATAGGTTTGAAACAATCACGAGGTTATCAGATTACGCATGCGTGGATATTTTGCAAAACGATGGTCCGCTCCCCCCCCCCCCATCTCAAAATCGGTCGAGGTTCAAAAATTTGTTTGCCAGCAGAAAAATTGAAAATGAAAGTTTAAATATATATATTTAACTATATATACAGCGAAAGATAGAGGCCTATAGATAAGTCACGTGATTGTTCCAAACTGGTTTAAACTGGTTAACGACTTAAATGAATTAAAACAAATGATGAATTAAAAAATAATATTCTCACAAGATAATTTGAAATTTGCGACAGTAAATTTCATTTTTTTATTGGTTTATTTCGCTTTGCTTCGTTTTTTTACCTCTTTATAAAAAGTTAAAAAAGCCCATTTTTACTAGAATCCTTCAACAGAAAATTTGCAGTCTAAATAATTTTTTGAAACTCCGATTCTTATTTCCAGTAACATTACAATAGTTTCATTTATTCGTTCTCGATATTCCGCAAATATCGAAGTCTAATTCTATTTAACATTCAATCCCTGTCACGCATCATTTGCTGCTGAATATCGAACAATCCGTCATCATTATTAAGTATAAACGAGTTCAAGTTGAGACCTTGATTCGTTTAAATCGATGTGACTACAAGTTTCGATCAATCTTCGTTCTTATTTGATTATTACATTTTCATTTTTTTTTTCTATCTTACAAATCTGTTCGGTTCAAAAATTTATTCATTTTTCCCCCTTCCTACCATTTATAAATATATTATTCTGACAATTAGGGTCAAGTTATTAATGTTGGCGAATATGCCGAATGTGATAACATAATGATAAATACGCATTAATGTTTTGAAGCCTTATTGGGACACGGTTAGATGTGAAAATTCTGAATTTAATTACATATATTTCTACCATAATAAATATTTCAAAAATTATTTAATCATATTCATTTAAACTTTTTGAAATATTTATTATTATATAATAAATATCCTCTAGCCAGATAATTAATATTTCACCTTGGGCCTCTATGCTATAAAAATACCTCAAATCGCTCAATTTAAAAAAAAAAAATTCTCAATTAGCAAATAAATACCTTTGTAAAATATATAAACTCCATGAATTGTAAAATTTTAATATGAGCATTTTATTAAGTAAAAGCAGTCAGACTCTTGTATTTCTTATTGTATTCATTTAGTTATTAAAATATTTATAAGCAACGAACTTCTGTTACGTTAATATTGCGCTGAGATGTGGGGTAATCTGGAGTGTTAATTGATAAAAACGAATGTATTATCACAAATTCAATAAAAAAAATTAACATATTATATATGAATTGAAATATGAAATTTTATTAATTAACTTATAAAGGAGGAACCTCATAAAGTTCTCTACTTAGAACTACAAAATACTTGGATCCGATGCTATTTTAACTTTAGCTTATAACAAATTTTAGCTCAAAACTATTAACTTTGCACATAAATAAATTTCTTTTACCGCAAATATATATTTGGATATATAGAAACTTCATCGAACTATTATAAAAAGACAGAAATTTTTAATTTCAAATGCTGATTTTCAACGGTCTTCTTCACATTATGAATTAAGTATAACATTTTAATGAAAAATATTAACACACTAAGCACAAAAGTATTTAAAAAACACATTATTTTAAATGTTTTAATTTAATTTTATGCAAAATCTATTTAATTTATTTGTGGCTATCCGCTTTTGGTGACCAATTCACCGAAAATATCGGTGGTTTTATTTCATTTAGCACAATTTTTAGCAGTCGCATTATATTGAGGGACCCTACTTCTTCTAGCATACAGCCGACCACCCCGCCATCTCTGAACGTAGCAATATCGACAAGATTTTTTGTGGTCAACTGCTGAGGGGCCCTACTATGAATGTTACAAGAGTGTCTAACATTGTAGACTATCGGGTAATTAATTTATTACTTAAATATTCATCTAAATTAACTAAATCATACTTCTTACTATATATTTGATCTGAAAACAATGCAAATAACAAAAAAAAATGTCGTGATCTCCCAGGCACACATAACTTGATGTTCATGACTCTCTCAACTAATTGCTTTTAAGCGCCAAATTGCTGTTGTTGTTGATGATGATGATGATATCTTGTCAATGTTGACATGGAAAGGGGGTGCAGTAGCTTCTAAGAGTAAAGACCCCTGAGTACTCTAGGGCAGAAGTCTGACGTCTAGCTCAAATGAAAATGCCACTCATGCACTCGCTTGCACAACCCCCTTTTTACAAGGGGAGGGGGGTTCTCTTTCACACACCTCACAGATAGAACATAAGGTAAAGAACAACCATGCCCGAACCAGGACTCGAGCCCGAACGTCGAGATCACGGGGAAGACGCGCTACCCCTATACCAGAACGTCAAATTGTTAAAATTGTTGCAGATTCAAATTGTTAAAAAATCAAAGCCGTATTGAATAGCCTTATATCTGTTTCATTATTTGCCTCTAACACTTTTCTTTGTACATGAACCGAGTCTAATGACTTCTCAGTAACTGTAAAAATTTAAGTGTCTGAATAATCTGTTTTAAACTGCGCTTTATCTTTTGAGATAATGCAGTTTTACTTCAGGGTTCTTCGGGGAAATTACTCTAATTGTCAAGGGGATATGTTCTTTAGTTTTCAAGATAGAGGAAAACCGAGTGATTAAATATTTGAGGAAAAAATGGAAATTAGGTGATTTTTTTTAAACAATAAAAATAACTTTTAAAAAAAGATGCATTTTTTTAAAAAAGGAAATAGTCAAAATTAGAGAAAATGGCCCGTCTATTAAATTGGCATAAATGTTTTTTAATATTATAAATATATGCGCAATAATATTTTCGGTTGTTATCGAAAGAAAAAAAATTAGTAAAATCTCGCTTGATTTTCAATTGATTGCAATTAGAACAAAATTGCTCCGAATTGTTTATTTTTATCCTCCAAAATATATCTGAGTCAAATTTGGTAACTATGTTTCTAACAATCTGCCTTACACGGAGATAATCAATATATATATATATATATATATATATAGTTTCCTTTTATTATCAATAAAAATATCGTAAAACTTATTTTTGGCCCTATAACCTCTTGCATGGCAAGAATTTACTTCTTGTGGTTTTAAATTAAGGTTGTTTAGTTATATTAATCCTTTGACTGCACATTTATTTGAAACAACTTTTATATTTGAAGCGCGTTTAATTTTTTGACCTTGTGAAAGCAGTAGCTTTTACATAAGAATTCACTTATTTTTTGTTATTCAAAACATATGCTGCCGAATGATAACTTAAACAACTTAAAATTACAAAAGAAAAATAATTAAAGAGGGAAACAAAAATTTTAACAAATAATGAACGCTCAAATAATGATACGTCAAATATATCCAAAGGATTAATACCTGTTTTCGAAATATAACGAGAGGTGTTTTGAATCATTTTCTACTCTGTTCAGACAACAAAGAGAGCCCCTAAATGGAAAATGTTGATTCCCACTATGCTAGTTAGACAAAGTAAACTTATCTTCATGTATTGCTTATTAATATTACATTAGTGTGTCACTCGGGGTATTAGCTTTTGGGGAATGCAAAGTGAAAATAAGAGGAAGAGAGAGCAAGAGCTTTTCAACCCATTTATGTCTAAGGTTAAAATATTGGAATTTTTGCATGAAATTTCTATATGTTAGGTAAAAAAATATAATAAAATAAACTTTTATGTGAGAAGTGTTCCAAAAATGGAACAGTAGGCATAAATAAGTTAATTTATGCGTGAGAGAAGGAATGGCGGAAAAATTTTCCAAAAGCTAAGAGCCATTCATCCTGTTACAGTCCCATTGGGGGACACCTTCGTAATTGTGGATGAGATGCTTCTGACATGTTTTAGTCTCGTAATCCAGAAGGATACATTACATGAAAAGGTGTTGCTCTAGATCCTCTTATTGATGAAGGGATGTTCTTCCTAAGGGAAGTGTTGTACCGTGGCCAGTGATGGCCCTTAGGATTCAACCACAGTTCCTGCCAGTGTTGCTGTTGCGGCGGTTCGGTTATTTAAGTTTATTCGTAAGCCTTCCATTGGAGAATTCATTTTGTGATTGTGATTATCCTTATTACAATCTTAATTATACGAAAATTAAACCAGGCATTTTCAGTTTCTCTTTTTTATTTAATGTAAAAATTATCTATTTTTATTAAAAACTTGAAACGTCATTTTCCTCCTTCTTCTCCAGGACTATGCGGAAACAACAATGAATGAATTGCTCGGCTGGTACGGATACGACAAACTGGACACGAGAGGACTAAACCTGAAGCACCTCAACCAGCACTTCCCCACGTCTTCCTCGTCGTCGAGTCCCATGCGTCACGACGAAGACTTTTCCGAGGACGATACGGGACTCTCCCGATCCCCACAACCAGAATCTGGTAAGTGACATCACTACTTTGTCTACATTTGAATTCACTTTTCCTGATGAGATAAATTGAATTCTGATGCCAATTTATCTCAGCAGCAAAAACTGCAGGATGCTTATAAATGTGCCAACTATGCAAGGTAAAAGTGTTGTAACATCTCGATCTAGTCCGATCAAATAAAGAGTAGCGTTTCAATAAAATTACTTTACTTACATCTTTAATTTACAGAAAAAATACTATTTATCATTTAGGTTAAGTGAAAAGTTCCACGTGGAACACCACAAGAATAGTTCCTCGAAAAGTTTCGGAGAAACACACGAGAACAGCTAACCGGCCGTCAAAGTCTCACGCTGGTACCGGGGTTAGCTCCAGGAATCTATCGAATTCCTCGGGTAGAATCTTCTCTCGAATGCTTGGCTTTCACCGATCTCTCCTCTGGATTCTCTTCACCAAAAAACTCCTCGTCCTTTTCTCTCCAAAAAACTTCGCCTTTTCTCTCTTCTTTCAACTCCACCTCTCATCCACATTGGAGCATTTGGGCTTCCAATTCTCCTATCGCCGTTCAGAAGAAACTTCATAGTTGTAGTTCTATAGTTGATAGTTGTATAGTTAACCGCAGGAATGTTCGTGGTCCTCCTGCAATGGGAAACAATGCAGGATACGTCGTAGACACGATTAGTGCAAGGGTGGTCCTTTATCTGGACTCACTCTAAAGGGACAGATGTCCGTTTTTAGAAGGAGAGTTCTCTACCTGTCCATCTGTAAGCAATTGCACTGCCATAAACGTCGCCATTGAGGAGGCCAGTCTGGAAATGACAATTATGGAGCGTGTGAAAAAGAAACCACAATGGTCAGGCATGGGAGAAGCTGAATCATTTCAGTGTAAAAAGGAAGCAAAATAAAGTATAATTTTGTTAATCATCAGAAATTACGAATAGTAGCTGAAAAGTTAAGTTCCACACAGTTATGAGTCCATTACAAGCACCTCTAAAATAAACGGATAATATCAAGGGGATACGATAACTCATCCCATACTCTTTCCAGATCTCTGATATAATGATTTGGAAGCTTGCAGATATACATGTTATAAATTCGTCAACGTTAGTTGGTAACGATGAAATGAAAACCTGCTTTTCGATGCAACATAAGAAAAAAATATCAAATATTGCTATACACGAATATCTGCATCCTTTCAAATCTTGATATCAAGCATGCAGAAGAAGAAAAAAATGTGAGACAAAATATCGCATCGAGCCTTCGATATCTTTGGACTTTCTAGAGGAATTCACATTGAATATTAATGGTTTGGAATTTAACCCTCATCGTGGCAAGATTACTTTTTTGAAGAAAAACAAAAAAAGTATATAGGTGGCTTCTTTGAACTATAAAAAACATTAAAAAAAATAATAAACGTCTAGAAATGTCTTGTGTTTAATAAAACTAAGTTAAAAATTATTTTATAATTATCGTATATTTTTATAAAGTGGTACGTATGGTATACTATACAAAATGAACATAAGGTTGTTCATTTTATTGTGTTTTAATTTGAATTCTATTATTGTTTTAAATTTTTGATGAGCAACAAGACTGTGATTTATTTACCAGACTTCCTAAGTTAGGATAAAAATTTAAAATACCCTACATTCTTAGTCGATATATTAAATAATTAAGATATTAAAAAGAAAACTGAAAATGCTGTAGGGGGATAATCCCAACTTAGAGGGGGATGAACGCGTTCTCATTGAAGATAATCTATGAATGGTGGCCTTATTCTGACTTGAGTCTTGAAATGGTGTGGGGATAGTTATAAAATTCACTCAAATCTAACACTCCTATAGTTTCAAAACAGGTTTTAATGATGATGATGTCGTGTCCTTGTTAACACGGGAAGGGGATGCAGTAGCCTTGAGGGTAAAGACTTCTGAACACCCAAATGCCGACTTTTAGCTCAAATGAAGATGATGCACATACATATTAGATTGTATAACCCCTTATTACAGGGGGCTTCATTCACACAGATAGAACACAAAGGAATAACAAGCATGTCCTAACCAGAACTCGAACCCGAGAAGCCCAGATCATGTGGGAAGAAGTGCCAACCCTAAGCCAGGAAGCCGGAAAACCAATTTTAATCTATAATTAAATTAAAGAATATCACTTCTTATTAAAAACTAACGATATTATCTCAAGAATAATAGAAACTCCCGTTTTATGCTTTATTAGTCCGAAATGAATGCGTTAAACTTGATTTAACTGTGTCTTGGTTGAATCAAAATTTTAAGGCAATATTTGATTCTAATTGTTTTATCGCCATCTGTTTATTTTTGATTCGTTTGAAAGCTTTGAAATTGTGCTCATAAGATTGGTTCAACATTATTTCGGCTAGATTGCTGGATATAATATATATATATATATATAAACAAATAAATTTCCTTTTATCAGTCTTTTTTTAATTAATTGTTTAATTATCTGCCTCATTTTGTTTGGAAGGGAGGTAAATTTGATTGCCGGAATTTCCGATTAAGATGATCTAAATAACAAATTAAACTACAGTAAGAATTTTTTTTCATAAAATTACTGACGTAAAATAATAATTTTTAAATGTATTTTTAAGTACATTTTATGGGAATACTTTTCATTGTTTTAGCTATCGACTTTAAACACATGTGTGTTTTAACGAATTGTTTGCATTTTTTAGCTCAAAACTTTTTTATAAAGGCAGATGAATCATGAGTCTCATAAATTACACAAACGCTGAACCAAATTCTAATGCTTTCAACAATGCGGAAAAGTCTTCCAATAGGATAGTGAATGAAACATTGAAAACGGTTTGAGCTTTAAGGTAAAATGCAATTTATTGTTGAAAATTAGACAAAAAAATTTTTTTTAATTGCCAAAATTTAACAAAAATTCTCGCGACTATTAAATTATTATCATAAAAAATATTTTTAAAAATAATATTGAAATGATATAAGATTTATTTTTGTGCGATAATATTTTCGGAAGTTATCTCGGGAAAACGCCAACATTCAGCTTAATTTTTAACTAATTAAAATTTGCAAAAAAAAAAAAAAATATCGCTCCAAGGCATACATTCTCACCCTTCAAGGTATACATGTGACAAATTTGGTAGTTATAGGCCAAACGATCCTGTCTGTAGAGCAGCAACACACTCATATTCGTCATTATTAATATTTTAGTGTCTAGATAGAGATATTTTAATGTAGAGTTTTTTATTTTAAAAAATCTCCTACATTGTTTTGTGTAGATGAATTAAGTTTTACGTCCAACAATATGTCAGCACGATAAATCTGGCTAATTCCAAGCATAGAGATGATATTTTCGGATGTTATTTCAAAAAATGCCAACATTTTAATAATGCTTAACAACAACAATGCTTAATTTTTAATTAACTCAAATATGTCCTAAAAATCTCTCATTGGTGAAAGCATCAACTCGCACTCACACTTTCATCATTATTATTAATCCATTATTTACTGACGGTACTTAAAAGTACCTTTTAAATTTAGCTTATATCTTTACTATATAACTATTTTTGCTGATGATATTCTAAAAAACATGGAGAATATAACCCAGATAACATGAAGTTAATATAAGTTAAAATTAGAAATTAGAAATATTTAATAATTAAATTAGTTAAGATATCTCTGTTAATTACATTTCGTTCTTGGTTTCCCTGGGATTATTCTACAAGAAAACTAAACTACTGGTGTAAAAATGAAGTTGAAAAATTGATGGCAACATATTTCGGTAAATAAAGAATTAATAGAGATACATTAAAAGCTCCTTATTCGCGCTTCCTTCATTCGCGTTTTCATTATTCGTGGATTAAAAAAACGCGACCCAATTCCTGTATTCGCGGCTAAAAATTTCTTTATTCGAGGATCTAATAAGTACATACATAATAATAAAAGGATTCCAATAGGTATACAGCCCGATATCCTTTGTAAATGCCGTCCAATGGACTAATAAAAAAAGTAAAATAAATCTTATGACAACTTTTTCTCAAGTATGTTGTTAAATGCAAACTGCAAATATAACCGAAATCGCGAATGGAATAGGACGAGATGGGTTCGAACAGATAGAATCAAGTGACATTCAGGAATTGCTTGAATCACAAGATGAAGATTTGTCTGAAACCGACTTGGAGGAAATGTTAAATTCACAGCCCATTGAGGAAGAGGCTTCAACAAGCAATGGAAACGTGATATTTTATTTGAAAAATCTTAGTGAATGGCTAATGAGCTTTGCGATTTCTTTATGAGCATTGATCCGTCTATGGAACGAAGTCTTATTTTTAAGAGGCAAATTGCTAATGCGACTGCTGCGAATCAATCTGAATTGAAAGAGCGTTTAAAAACGGCCAAGCAAGAGGAAATTACAAAATTCTTCAAACCATTGCCTAAGCCTTATGATAATTAATCAATATGTTCAAAAACTACAATTAAGTTGATTTTTTTTATATTTGTTTTTTTTTTATTATTATTTTGTCACCTAGGAACGTATCTCCTATAATCACATATAAATGACCATTCCGTATTCGCGGCATATTTATGGAACATATACCCCGAGAATAAAGAGCTTTTACTGTATTCCCATGTCAGAATATGTTATTTAAAAATATCTACCTACTCTATATTCTTGTGGATGAATCAACACTGTTTCAAGTGTTAATGTCTTCCGTCCTACAGTATGCCAGCGCGAATAGATCTGGCTTATTCCAAACACAAAGGAAGATGCCTTCATCAATACCCGCGACAGCTGTTTGATGCGTTATTTTTGTATCATTTGTCCTGGGTGGGAGAGGAGGATAGCAGAGCTGTCTCTGAGATATTAATACAAGGCCATAGGGGACTTAATGATGGGGATTTTCTCTGGTAAGTTCGGATTTAGTAACTCTCCATATTCATATCTGTCTAAAATGCGAAGTTCTGTGTAACCGATACGAATATCATAATTCTCCTTTTTTTTTTTTTTGTTTTTAATATTTAATAAGCATGTTGATACTTTCTAACTGAATTTGCTGGATGCGTATAAATTCTTATATTTACCAATTTCGTATCTTATTGGAGATATATTTATAATTTATGGGAGATTACTCATATTCGTATCTTATTGGAGATATTTGTATTTCCTTTTATACATATCTTATTCTCGTTTTTAGCTATAAATATTTCATAAGAAACTTTAAATAAATTTAAATTAACGGAATAAGATTAATTTTGGTTCAAAATTTTCGTATCTTTTTTTAAATATCTTACATCTTATTCTCCTTTTTTGCTTTTTATATTTAATAAATATTAAAAGCTAATTGTGTTGATATTTTCTAACTGAATTTCCTGGATCCGTTTTAATTCTTATATTTATTAAGCTTTATAGTATCAAAATATTTGAAAATCTGAAGGAAAAATATTTATTTATTCAAAATTTTGGATGTCATGTTACTTTAAATATTTTTTTAGCATTTCTTTCTATTTTTTTTATTCATTTTTATTTGCTTTAATTCTAAGCACTGATTTATTAAATAACTTTCGGAATCTTTAAATATATCTTTGAAAGTCTTCTCGTATCCAAAACTCTACAATCAAACTTAATAATTTAAACTTATTCAATTAAAATTATTATATAATCAAAATGTTAGTCTTCCTTTAGAATTTCAATATTCACCCATGAATATTTTTCTCAATGTGAATAATTCTAGAATTTAACAACAAAATTCTTTCTTTTTTCACGTATCCAAATAAAATTAATTTTTGTTCAAAATATTCGTTTTCTTCGGGAACTAGTTTGATGGCGCTTCTGAATCTAAATGCGTGTACTTCGATAGTTCTCGTTTTAACGGCAAGCAAAAACCGCCATGAGATGATTTCGCCAATTTGGCAGTTTTAAACGTCAAAATATACAGCACGTGATTGGCTCATTGAAATTTTTTCATAATCTATACTTATAATAAAGCTCAATGTGTGTGTGTGTGTGTGCGTGTGTGTGTGTTGGCGCTCTACAGGCCAGACCGTTGGACCTACAGCTACCAAATTTGATACATGTATACTTTGGAGGTCGGGAATGTGCACCTCGGAGTCCTTTTATCGAATTTTTAATTAGAATTTGAATTAATTAAAATTTAATCAAAATTTCGACGTTTTTCCGCTATAACTTCCGAAAATATTATCGCACAAACATGATTTTTACATCAATTTAAAGATTAAAAAATTAGCTTTCTAATGGTATCAGAGTTTTAAGGTATAACTTAAGCTTCTATTTTTAACGAATTTTTAAAGAAATACTTTAAACATGTTTTTTTTAGCACGTGACCGGATAAAATAAAAGAAAAGAATGACGGAAGTTCAGATTTAAAAAAAAACTATCATCGCAAATCAAATCTAAAGAAATACAACTTTCAGCACGGGACTGGATAAAATAACATAAATATAAAAAGTGATATTTTCTAAAAAAAATGAATGAAAGGCAAAGGATTCTATGATCGTTTGCAATATCTAAATGATTAATTCAATAAATCTTCTTTATTTACGGTAAACCTGATTGAATTTAGACAGGATATGCATTGAAATCTCGACCTATTGGCATATTTCTATTATCGTTTGCAATATCTGTATCATTAATTCAATATTTTTTCCCCCTTTTCGCTTTCTTGAAAAAAACATATTTAATATTTTTGTAACATCACCGAAAAAAACATTTTTAATATTTTGGAAGCATAACCGATAATTAAAACTGACTGATTTATAAAATTAAAGAATATTATTAGGAAAACGTGTTCTTTTAGAACTTTCCGTCCATCATCTTAAAGAAAATATTAATTTCAGGCTAATCAATGCCCGGAATTACTTCAAGGCTAATGAATATTGATTTAATTGAAAATTTTAGAATGCATTACTCATGGCAAACCAGCTGGTCGCCAAAGGCGGCTAGTAAATAATAATGCATTTGAGTACATTTTTTATAATTTGACGGATATTTTTTCTTGCCGCTTTTTGGTTGCTGTTGAAATCGAATTATATCTATATTTCCATTATAATAAATGATTCAAAAATTTCATCATACTCATTTCTCTAAGCTAATTCAAGTAAATTTAAAGTTTTTTCAAATTATTCCGTAGACAGAAATATTTTAAAAACTGAACAATTACTAATGATCGTTTCCTTCATCACGAAAAATTTCTGAAATCCTTTAATCACATTTAATTCTTTTAACTTATTCAATAAAAATCAGTTCTTTACTCAAGATACTATTTCCTTGAAGAATTTTGTTCAAAGTATTGATTGACTTTTAACAGAATTCTTCGAAAAACTCAAAAATTACTAATGATCTTTTCTTAAATCACAAGAAACTTCTGAATTTTTTTTAATCATATTTAATTTTTTAAACTTATTCAATAAAAATCAGTTCTTTATTCAAGATACTGACTGTTTCCTGGAAGAATTTTTTTCAAAGTATTGATTGACTTTCGGCAGAATTCTTCGGAAAACTTTTCAGAATTACTAAGAAACGTTACTATCATTCTGAACATTTTCTCAAATTCTTTAATTCATATTTCATTCCTTGAATTTGTTTAATGAAAACCGATCTTTGTTCAAGATAACTGACTATTTCCAGGAAGAATTTAGTCAGAGATTCTCGAATTCAAACATTTCTTATCTCAAAACATTTCAAAAATTCCACTTCTCTCTCTCAGAAAAGCTTCCGAAAACCACCATCACGCAAGTTTTAAGTACACAGCACGTCTTGTAACAACTGTCAGAAAGCTTCCTCCAATGCAGCCTGTTGATTCCTTATACATAATTGAAGCGCAAAAGCCAGACAAGCAGTCACACGGCGGAACATCCACCTTAAAAGAAAAAAAGAAGAATGCTGCTGCCTCTGGAGCCATTCTCTATAATCTGAGAAATAAAAAGCCGTGGAAGAAAAGGCGCGAGTAGATGGATGGATAATAGAAGCGCCGGGGTTGATGGAAAAGATGAAAGCTCCCTCCTTGATGGTGTCTGACAGCGGGGGCACCCGAGGAGACGAGTGGTTGCATTGTCATCAGGATTTTCGGTCGGGCCGTGATTAAGGTAATATTGGGCAGAAAATTCTTCGCGTAACAACGGGAGGTGCCAAAGCCGTAATTACGGATGTTTCTTTGATTTTTGTGTTGTAAGGCACTCGAGGGAAAACTGCTTAGCGATGGGGGTGTCGGCGGATATTGCGCCCGTGCAAGGAAAAGATCGCCGATCGCTCGTTTAACCTGGGACAATGCGAGGGTTTTTATGTGCATGAATTGTGCTCAGTTCCTTTGCAATGGGAAGAAATTGAAAGAATAAAGGCTGTAGAGAATGGATATTAAAAACGTTTATTTCTATTGAAAATCAGATTCTTTTTTCAATTTTTTCTATTAGATCACACTCTCCATATATATATGTAATTAATAAATTAAATTATTAATAAACATTACTTTTATTACGAAAAATTTCTGAAATTCTTTAATCATACTTAATTCTTTTAATTTATTCAGTAAAAATCAGTTCTTTATTCGAGATACTGTCTGTTTCTTGGAAGAATTTTGTTCAAAGTATTGATTGACTTTTAACAGAATTCTTCGAAAAACTCAAAAATTACTAATGATCTTTTCTTAAATCACAAGAAACTTCTGAATTTTTTTTAATCATATTTAATTTTTTAAACTTATTCAATAAAAATCAGTTCTTTACTCAAGATACTGACTGTTTCCTGGAAGAATTTTGTTCAAAGTATTGATTGACTTTTGACAGAATTCTTCGGAAAACTCAAGAATTACTAAGAAATATTACTTTCATATTGAAAAATTTCTAAAATTCTTTAATCCATATTATGAACTTATTCGATGAAAATCAATCTTTGTTTAAGATAACTGACTATTTCCAGGAAGTATTTAGTCAGAGATTCTCGAATTCGAACATTTCTTATCTCAAAATATTTCGAAAATTCCACTTCTCTCTCTCAGAAAAGCACCATCACGCAAGTTTTAAAAACACAGCACGTCTTGTAACAACTGTCAGAAAGCTTTCTCCTGTATATATATATATATATGTTACTGTGAGAGACCGAAATTGGAGAATGTCGACATTCGCTGGTGAATGTCAACACATACCAAAAACGTTGGTGAAAGACCGTACAATTGATTACATTTCTTGCACTTTCGGACCATCGCCGGTATATGTCGACAATCACAGACAAGCTTTGGTGGAATTTGAAAAGATGATTAAAGAGCTCGAAAAGGAGATAACAGAAGGCAACGTCAACAAAGAGGTGCGGCCTAGAGCACGTTGTGTTTTGCTGAACACAAGGTCAACAGAGAGGCGAAATTGCAAATCTGCATTTCTCCTCTCCGGATACGGAGAGATGAAACGCATATTCAAGATTCACCATTAGTGCATTGTGGATGTCGACATTTGCCGGTGTAAGTGAGAAATGAGGATATCTAGCAAATATTTCGGACATACACCAAGCGACTACGTGAATGTTGACATTCACCAGCGAATGTCGACATTCTCCAGATTTCGGACTTTCACGGTAACATATATATATATAGGTAATCAACCATAAAAGCATTAAATAATTTCAAAATTTACTTAGAATTGCTAACTAATTTACTTATATTTATTTGTATTTTTGTAGTAGCAGCATTAGTGCTCACTAAATATAATGACAGTTTTTTAATAGTTTTTTTAAATTTTAATCTTGTTCAAATATGCAATAATTTTTAAGCTTCGATTCCTATTTTTTAGTTTTGTTTCCGTTATTAGTTTCGTTTCCTCTTATATTGCTAATTTATTTTATTCAGTTGTATTTTATTAGTAGCTGCATTTGCGCTGGCTAAATACAATGATAGTTTTTTTTTTTTTTTTTTTTTTTAATTTTAATCTGGTTTGAATCCGAAATAGTTTTTGGTTCCGTTTTCGAAATTAGTTTCGTTTCTTCTTACATTGCTAATCTATATTTATAATAAAGCTTAGTGTGTGTGTGTGTGTGTGTGTGTGTGTGTGTGTGCGCGTGCGTGTGTGTGTGTGTGCGTGTGTGTGTGTGTTGGCGCTCTACAGGCCAGACCGTTGGACCTACAGCTACCAAATTTGGTACATGTATACCTTGGAGGTCGGGAATGTGCATCTCGGAGCCCTTTTTTCGAATTTTTAATTACAATTTGAATTAATTAAAATTTAAACGAAATTTCAATGTTTTTCCGCTATAACTTCCGAAAATATTATTGCACAAGCATGATTTTTATATCAATTTAAAGATAAAAAAAATTAGTTTTCTAATGGTATCAGTTTTTTTAATTTAAAACGTAAGCTTCTATTTTTAACGAATTTTTAAAGAAATATTTTAACTATGTTTTTATCACGTGACTGGATAAAATAAAAGAATGCCGGAAGTTCGAATAAAAAAAAACTATCATCGCAAAATAAATCTAAAGAAATGCAGCTTTTAACACGTGACTGGATAAAATAAAATAAATATAAAATGTGATATTTTCTAAAAACATAAATGCAAAGCAAAGGTTTCTTTAATCGTTTGCAGTATCTAAATCATTTATTCCATAAATCATCTTTATTTACGGTAAACCTGATTGAATTTAGACAGGATATGCACTGAAATCCCGATTCTTTTTTTAAAAACATATTTAATATTTTGGCATCACCGAAAAAAATATTTTTAATATTTTGGAAGCATAACCGATAGTTAAAACTGACTGATTTATAAAATTAAAGAATATTATTAGGAAAACGTGTTCTTTTAGAACTTTCAATCCATCATCTTAAAGAAAATATTAATTTCTGGCCCATCAATGCCCGGAGTTACTTCAAGGCTAATGAATATATAATTTAATCGAAAATTTTAGAACCCATTACTCATGGCGAACCAGCTGGTCGCCAAAGGCGGCTAGTTGTATAATATAGCTCACATTTTCAGTCGTCAGTAAAAAATACTTTTTATTCATCCACTCGAGTTCAAATACGTATTTTAAAACTTATAGTGGATGAAACTTAAAGACTTTCAGATTTTTCTTGGTTATTTTAAAAACGCATTTCTGCCTATTTCCAACAATTGATTGTACCTGAATACTGTTTACCTGAATATTGGAATCATTTTCATTGTTTCGTAAAATTTTTAATTGGGGGATTTTCTTTCATAATTAAAAGCTAAGGAGGATGGGCTCTATATAATATATGTGCAGTTTATTAAATGAATAAAAAGAGATTTTGAAATACTGCTAAAGTCTCATGAGTACTGAAAAATTCAAATGAAATCTATTTCAAAACTTCATACACACAATGAACAGTAAATACGTAAGACAAATGAAATAATATGGTTTTAATATCTAATAATTTGACAGAATCATTGGCATGAGATTACGCTTAAACGATTTGACTGTAATTCAGCGAATATTCCAGACGTACCTGCAAATCACTAAATACATTATTTCATCGAATACTTGATAACGCGATTTTCTTTCGTTTTTAAAAGCTAAGAAAGAAAAATTCAGCTTAATATCTGTATGATTTATATCCCTATTTTAAGTATAGTAAGTAAATTAAAGTTTAAGGCATGCTTTTAATGAAATATTTTAAAGTTTTGTTGTCCATACTATGAAGGTTTAACTTCAGAATCAAGCGATAATGAAAAGGCTTTGAAAAGCCTGTTTTAAAATTCTACTGCTCTTTTCTATAACAGTGAATGTATGAAAGTTTAGATATAAAATTTGTGAAAGACATAATCTAATGAACAGAATCGCTTAAAGCTTAAACAGAAAAGTACAACATATTTATGGTCCGTGGTGTAAAAGTAGCATTTATAATAGTGTAAAGACACTTTCTAAAGGATAAACTGTTTCCAAATTATTTTAAAAAAACTTTAATAATTCACTTAATTTTAATTAAGAATCGATTTGTATATTAAGGACATCTTTTCTTAGGAAGTGTCTACTACTCAAGATTCAGATATGGAAGCTCTAGACGAAGTTCTATTAGAACAAATGCTCGCATGCCTCACACAATTTCAAGATAATATCCAATCTGTAAGCATTGTCATACTAGAAACAAGGTAATTTGAAATTATCTGAGCAATATAAAATATCTTTAAATAGGAATTTGCTAAATGAAAGACAATTTGTCTTTAGGGGCAGCTGTGAGAAGATGGATTCTCTTATAGGAAAAAGATATTTTTGAATTCGAAATAGGGCAATTAATTTTGAAGCGTTCAGAAATGGTTCGGTATATATCAGCTTTATTATTTAGTTCTTTCACATTGCTGATTTGCTTCTTACTGCTAATGTTTTTATTAAAAGAAATATTAGATGCACATTTTTGCCTGGTAATTCGTGGAGAAGGAGCATGTGTTTGAGTGGAGATTGTGTTCTGGTTTTAGGTGTAAACAGTTGAAAAAGCTCAGTTTCTCACATTCGCTTTTGTCCAAAATTGTTCTGATTGAAAAAATGGAATCTTCTATATTTTATGATTTTACTAGTAAAATTATCAATAAATTTGTAAAGTAGTAAAATTTGTACTGCCAAACTTTTATTAAAATTTAAAAAATGTATATCAAGAAACTTCTTCTTCCAACATTTTCATTAATTCCTATTTAAAGATGTTATATACTCTAGATCATTTTGAAGACAAATATTATTTAAGATCAATTAACTGCAATAGCTAGAATCTAATTTATAAACATTTCAATAAGGCTTTATTATAATCTCTACATACAATGAAAGTACAGGTTTGTCTCTCTGTGTGTCTATTAATACTTTATAGGGAAACTATTGAACTTAAATATATCAAATTCAGAAAAACACATTTTGGAATGTTTATCATAGAATGTTTATCGTTTCAAAATATTAGCGCGAAAAATATCTTTATAATGACTTAAAAATTTAAAAAACTCGTTTAAGCAAACTAATTAATTTGCGACTTACTTTCTTTCTTACTAACTTTAGAAAAATATTTCTTTCTAACTTTACTAACTTTAGAAAACTTTAACTAACTTTACTAACTTTA
>JAPMOQ010058285.1:3057086-3120150 GCA_026543055.1 Argiope trifasciata | reverse complement strand
CTAACTTTACTAACTTTAGAAAACTTTAACTAACTTTACTAACTTTAGAAAACTTTAACTAACTTTACTAACTTTAGAAAAATTCTTTTACTTTCTTTTACTAACTTTAGAAAAATATTTTTATTTATTACTTGCAATACTACTTGTTGTTACGATGAAAATTTCAGATAGCTTCCATTAGTTTGACAAACAGTGGCTCAATTGTTAAAAATTAAACTCTGATAAATCTTTTTTTGTATAAGATTTTTCATTTTTATTTTTATTGTTTTAGTCAATGTCGAGATGTATTTTTGATTTATAATTTAATTAATTTCGTTGTTGAAATCTCTGTTCAAAATTGAGATAGAAACTGTGATTTATTTTTCTAACTACTTATTATTAACTATCATTTTTAAATTAATCTAACTTGCTGCTGAACGTGCTCATATAAATTAAGTTGCAGTAGTTTAATTTTAGAATAATGCGCTCAACTTTGTTTGAGGAATAAGAAAATATAGTTATAACGTAGCTAGTGTAATTAGATGTAAATGGCACAGGTGGTTACATTCTGCGTTGCTTTGCTATCACGTGATTTGAAATGTAAGAAGTGTTCATGCACGCAGATGAAAAAAAAAATTATCTCTATTAGTTTTAAATTACCTTGCTGAAGAAACCAAGAATGTTAAAAGTAAGAGATATAGCAAAAATTATTATACGATTTTTCATCTTCTTCTTAGAGCTTTTATATATATATATATATATATATATATATATTACAAACTAGAAATGACTAATAACACAGCTGAAAATGCAAAAATCCGTCTGTGTTTTCGAGAATTTTTTTGATGAAATTTAAATTGGGAATAACTGAAAAAGAGAAGCGATTAAAAAAGTTCTTAGTTTGGTCTATGTGAGCATCTACACGCAGCTCTTGGCAAGAGACATTGTTACTCTGCCGTTATAAGGGGGCAACGAAAAAATCGCTAAATAATCGTAGGTCGAAAAAAGTGAAGAATCGCCAGAAAATACAAAATTGCGTCAAATTTCACTTGGTTACACTTGGCGACTTTTTCGCGTTTAACTCTCATTGGCGACTTTTGTTTTGTCATTCGCTTCGCTTGGCAATTTGACTCGCATTTGGCTCACATTGGCGAAATCTTTCCCCAGTATAATGGAAAAGGACCGAGACATTTTACAGATATGACATTATCAATGTAATAAATGGAACTGTGTCAAGCATATATGAATAAATTAGACTTTATATGATTCATTATCTAATTAACATGTGTATTTCGTGGTTCTCTTATAACCACGCATAATAAACCATTCTTTTTATCCAATTAATTTGTGTCTATCAATAATTTTAGGAAATCTTAAAAATGACGAAAATTTCAACAACAAAACTAGGCTAAATCGGGAATCGCGCGACTAACAGACAATTCGTGAACGAACCATCTATTGTACTCAGGGACGGAATTAGGCATTTTTCAGATCTCTTTTAATAAATAGGTTGATTCAGTTGTGTTTCAACCAATTTTTACTTTATAATGATCCAACCAATTTTTAATTTTTTTTATTAATTATTTATTTCACTTAATTTCTTTTACTTTAGTATCTTTATGCTCTAAAGTAAAATAAATATCTATTTATTGTATCTCAAGAATGCTCAACATCCACACTTGCACGAAACACTTTGTAGTTTGTACATTTTTAAACGGAATGTTTGTAATAAATATTATCAGGAGTAGATTTAGGCATTTTACTTCTCCAGGCAGTATAAATTATGAAACTTATTTTTAATAAACTGGCCAATTTAATACCACGTTTATTTAAATTTCTTATAAAATTGTTCTAATAATGATTAATTCTAAATTCATTATTTTTGCTTTAATTTTGTTGAAAGCTCTGCCGTTTTATTTATTCGTTATGGTCATTGCTGCAAAACTCTATATTAATTTGCAATTACATTAAACAGAGGCTTAGTGCTTTTGTGGACGAGTGAAAAAGGTAAGAACATGACCACACATACTTGGTAAAATATTTTTATATTTTATAATATATAAAATTTGAATCAAATTTATTTTTCAACTAAGCTAATAATATTATCCAACTGCCCCTTCCCACCATCGCCTTCAGCCTAAAGACTCTAATTTGTTGCTTAATGAGAAATATGTCATTAAATGCTGTAATTACACAGTGAACACAAGCAGGAAACTGTTAAGAACCTAAATAATTACAATTGTGAAAGTTTTAATCCTATCCTAATATTTTATAATTCATAGAATTTGTACTTTTTCAACTTTATTTATTTTATAACTAAACTATTAATATTAGTTAGCCGACCTCCGCATCTCCGCTTTCATATAAGCGGTTCTAGGTAGTTGCCTAGTTGGATATCCGCCGCTGAATGCTGTAATAACAAAGTGAACGTTGGCAGGAAACTGGTGGAACCTAAATAGTCACAACTGAGAAAGTTTTATTCTATTCTAATACTTTATTTCATAAGATCGGGATATTTGATTCAAATTTATTTATTTTTCAACTAGATAATCTTTTTAATCGACTTGCCTTTTCTCCCCTTTCTCTTAATCCAATAGTCCTAGTCAGCTGCCTAGTGACCTTAGCAGGCAGTCCGCCATTGAATGAAGCAATAACAAAAAGAACTTAACAGGAAACTGATAGGAGCCTGAAGCAATTATATTTATGAAAATGTTAGTTCTATAGTAATATTTTATAATTCATAGGATTGGATATGTCTTAAATTTATTTATTCGGTAGCTAAACTAATGACAAATTTTAAATCGACATGCATCTTCTTCACTTTCGTACAATCCATCAGCTCTTGGCCTAATCTGTTTTGCCTGATTCACACAATGAATAAGTTACAGACTGTACCAATTTTATTCTAAATTTAAGACATTGCACCTTATGTCATAAAACCTTTAAACTAAGTTCACTTTCCCTGAATCTACGAAACTGGCTTTAAATTATGTTAGAGAAACGTTTAAACATCATTTTTCGCCACCGTGCATTTCTTAAAATGCTTCCACCAGAGCAGCTGAGTCCATCTTCATTTTCTCGCTTCGCAGTGCCATGACTTCTTTTTCTTTTCATTTGCCATTTACCTGTCTCATGACAGGTGTTTGATTCGATGATAACACTCATTCGAAATTCCTCCCTTGGTAATATCCTCTTCTGCCTTTCTTCTTTCTTCGCACCGAAATTAAGTTAAAGTGTCCTCTGAGAAACGCCCTCATTTCAATGCCTTTCGTCACGCGTAAGTTTGAGTCATTGATCAAAGGGTTGCCTTCTTTATTTCTTCCTTCTTTTTCTTTTCTTTTTTGAATTTTTTCTGAACACACTGGTGGAAAGTTTTGCGATTGATCTGTGCGGAAAGTGCCTTTTCTTATTTCGGCGAGTGAAAATCTCAATTGTAATCTGAAAAGCAAATTTATGGTAGAATGAAGATCATTATGATCCGCGCAGTAAAAGCAAGAGTATCCATTTTTCGGGAACATTTCTTTAATGATCATATTTCACAAAAACAAACAAACAAAAAAAAACTAGATGAAATATTAACGCACACACACCTTCATAGAACAGCATCTCTTCTCATTTTATTAACAATCGAAATGCGCCATGGGATGCGTTGGAGTAATGCAGCTGCTACAAGTTAGAATTTTCAACAAAGCTAACTTACTATCTAAAACATCTTTAGAGTGATTCAAGTTGTGGCTCTTGAATAGAACAATTTACGAGAACAATGTACAATAGAATTTTCGTGCAAAATTAGTGACTGTAAATTTGCATTCTTTTTTCTATTACTAGTAATACGATACAATTTTTCATACAGAGCCAGTACTATAAATTACCAGGACGACTTCTTTAAACATCGGAAATTTAAAATAAAATCTTATAATAATAAGACAAATTATTTGATTTTTGCTCATGAAATTTAAAATATGATGGAATTATAATATCATATCATACTGCCATCCTGTGCTTATAACACTAAGTTATCTAACCAATTGGTTGAGTACAAGATGGAAGGTGATGAAATTATATAAAAATGAATGAAATTCTTACGATGCATTTACAGTCAGCCAGTAGTGAGATTTCAGTAAATCAGGAATGCGAAATATGAAGATTTTGCATGTGCTGAAAGAGTGGATAATAGCAAGTTCTTAACAAGTGCTTGCTATTGTGCAGTTTCTGAGCATATATGATATTACTGGATGGCTGAATGTAAACCTACTTTAACGTAAATATAAAGAAGACAATAATTTTTTTAACTAATAATATTTATGAGGGATTTTTTCTTCCAAAATATAAAGCTGTAAAATACATAATTAAATATGTATTTATTAATATGTTTTTAAAAGTAAATATATTTTAAACATAATACTTTCTTTCCTTTGATCATTGTCAAATATAATCACGCTGTAGAAAAAGAAATTTTTATGTTATAAAATACTTCAATTCTTTTTTAATTACCTTATATTTCTTGTTTTTTATCCATATATAAATTCCTTTTTCATGGATAACTTAATGAAAGATTTCTAATTAAATTATAAGAATAAATCACGTCTATTATTTTTATTCCATTAATCTGATTGTAAATAGCAGATTATAATTATGCAAATAATTAACTGCATCACCGGTAAAACCGAATATGCAATATCAAATAAAAATGTAAGGTTGAAAATCATATTTATCGGTAAAACAGGTTGATGGGTATTGCAATCCTTAATCCAAGTCTGATGAATTTTTACCGTGTAATATTGGCATGATTTTAGTCTGTTCTAAGATGTCATAATCACTTTAGAGTATGTTTATGCTTTTTATAGAGTAGGAAAATGGTAATGGTTAAAGGTAAAGTGAGAAACGGAGAATCTTGGTGTTTGAATCCTCTTTTAGACTTGAAAAAAATATGCCACATTGTAATGAAGATCAAAGTTCGTATTTTTTTTTTACTTGTATAGAGCGATAAATAAAGATAAACTAAAAATAGCTTTTACAAGATTTTTCAACTTTGTAATTTCTTATTTCTATAAACTAGATATATAATTACCATACTTTAATGATAAATGGACGTTTATTATAAAATAATCACTCTGATACTACTCTGTTCAGTTTGTCATGTTGTCGTTAGTATCAAAGGTACGATTAGCAGATGTCTCTGAAATGTTCAGATAGTCAGAGCATTTGACTTTATGAGCGTGGATCGAATTAAGCATGAAATTTAATTTTGTATGATTATTTCTATTCGAATTTTTCACTGATGAAACAACTTCTATTAAAGGTAAAGCGCTTTATGAGAAACTTCTTTGACTTCTCTTTGGATTCTTCAGCCATACTAATATTTTAGAAAATCACTCTTTTGTATACTTGTTGTGGCGAAATTTATCAAATATATGGTGTAACGCAGTTTGTAAATGTATTAAATCAATCTTTTTCTTTTGTTTTTGCTAATCGAAACATATTTCCTCTTTTTATTGTCTTTACAGTAAAAGCATGGATATATGGAATTTTGAATTTTTTGTATTTTTACTAATTTATTCTCATTTACTTTTTTTAATCATTATAGACGATAGATATATATAAGGAATTTTGAAAATTTTCTCGAAAATGTAAATTTAAATACATTCATCTGAAAACTAGCGGGAATGATTTTATCGAAATGGAATCCCTTACCCAAATGGAATTTTAGGACAACTATTTCTGAATTCCATGTAATTTTTGTATTGAAATATAATACCTTTAAGCAAATTAATGCTGCTAAGCTTCGAAATGTAATAATACGATGAGGTATGGGAAGACAATAAAAGGAGATTGAATACTTATAAATGTTAAGTTGTAAACCTACAAACGGCTTACGTTTGCTTTATCGTATTCGTTAACGTCATCGGATGGCCTCTTCTGTTTTATGAATTTGCCTGTCATCGTCTTGATTCAACTAGGAATTCATAGAAGACTTTAAATGTGAACTTCACAGGATTTTTGGAGTCCCAAATTTAATTTTTATCGAACGCGTTTCTTTAATTCATTATCATTAAATTTGCATGAACTTGGTGGAGATAAACCTCACTAGAATGTCTCATATTTTTAAGAGCTATTAAATTTATTGATTTTATATAAATTTAATTATTTAAGGAAATTTGTTTTAACCATAGATTTTATCTTATTTAAGCTTCGTATATTTCTTATAAGTACTTTTTTCAACAAAACTTTTTATCAATTTTTAGCCTGGAGAAGACAATTTTAATGGTGTAGTGGTATTCAAACCATAAGTCTTGGCGCAACATGGCCAATTCTGGCTCTTGAGCCATAAAACTACAGATAAATCAAAACCAAACCAAAGGATTTTTGCACCGAAATATTACATCTCTGAACAAATTACTTTTGGCGTATAAGTTCCAAAATACAACAATGTGATGCAGGTAAAGAATACGATTATAAAGAGTTAAAATTTTTATTTTATTGTATCTTTTTTTCCTCTTTGGAGCGTCTTCTTGAAAGCCTAATCCTTGGCTTCCAGTCTCCATCGAACAAAATCAATCTCTTCCGCTCGCTTTGGCAGTGGCCCCTCAGTGGGAGTTTCCCAAATCTGTAATAACAGCTGTTGGACTTAAGACGAGCGGTGGGGCGTGGAATTAATTTGCTCCCCGTCCAAGGTCTGCTGCTTTCATCTTCGGGATTTGAGGAAGGATCTCCTAATGAGGCTCGTTTGCCCCGGTTGCCGCTGATGCATGGGGCTGTCCGTCAGCCGATTGTTGGGCTGCGGAGTAAGAAGTTATGCGTAATCCGCTCGGGCATGGGAAAAGGGTGCAAGAAGCCCGGTGGCCTGAGGAGAATATTGCTGTGGGTTGGGGGATTGGTGAGCTACTGTAAAATGCTTACCAGATGCATTTTGACGGTAAGCAAAATATGCAACACATTATCGCGTATTGTTTGGTATTGAAATGATGTGGAATCTATGAATAGCTTAAGACTAAATTGCCTAGACAGTAATTTTGACTGCTTTTCAATTTCAGTTAGAAAAACAATTGTGTATATAATGACACAGTTTCTTAGAATTTTGTGACCTTTTGTACAACATATAAATGCGCTTATTAATCATTGTAGTTGTCTCCCCTCCCTCTTTCATTTCCAGTATATACATGTGTTATACCTGTGTCACTTAAAAGCAGTCATTTTGACTACTTGGAAAATTTTAAATAATCAAATGACTTTTATTGTTGAATTGAGTAAATTCCTTACATAAAATCGGAGCCAATCTGATTATGTGAAATCAGATCGGCTTCGATTTCGTATAATAGTTTAAGTATTTTTTGATTACCGTCACTTGTTCGTTACTTGTCATTGGAATCTTTATGCCAGGCCTACCATCAGAAAATGAGGACCCCCCAAACATCGAATACAACATATTCTAACAAACGAAAATTTTGTCAAGTACGACTTTGCAACAAAAACAAAACAAATGTATGTGAAAAATGTCAAAAGTATGTTTGCGGAAGATGTACACTTAAAAAGATTTAAACTTACATTTGCTTCATATGTACAATAATGAATAAATTATTTTAAAAATTAATTTTAAACAAATTTCTTTACACATTAGTTATTCTTTCACAATGCAGTCATTTTGATTACTTTGGGGCAATATAGGTATACACTGTCTTCGTCTTTCTTGTGTTAAGTTTCATGAACTCTTATTTCAGTTAAAATAACGTAATTCCAACGCATAAGGCGTTGTCTAATTAGAAATAATAATGTGTAAATACAGAGAGTATTTATTCATTATGTACAACTACAGAGTAATGAATAGGGCTCTGATTATAATGCAATAAAACAAATAACTGAGTTAAGAAATTTCGGACATTTATGTGCAAGGTGGTCAGTGATTTTTAATGTGAATGCATTTACCACCCCTGTATCCCACGATTTCGGTAGAATTGAAAGATTATTTATTTTTCGCCACATCCTGCGATAACCACGAAAGTAATAGATTTGTTTTTCATCTTCATAGCATTGTATTATAGTGTTAAAAGTTCACACGTAAATAAAAAAATTGTGATATTTCAAAAATATTTGAATTCATTTGCATATATAGTATTTCAGTAACAATTTTAAACGTTCGGGGGTAGTCTTTCCGAAACTTTCTCGCATGTTCTATAATAAAAATGTTATACCTCTTTATACCCTGGCATAAAATGGTGGAACCTTGACTGATTCCTTAAATACCACCACATTCATATATATTTTTTTTCGTGTATGAGAATACTATGTTTTGTAGTGTAGTATAGTAAACATTTACTTTTGTATGAATTGAATGACATTTGCGAGCAATAAATATGAAAGATAGATAATTGGCGATTAATCGTTGGCATGCTATTTGTACACAATTCCCAGAAAATAAAATGTGTGTTTTGGAACACCTTTTTATTCCATCAATTTAAAATCAAAATTTGATCTTTAAATGCAATTGTAGTCACAAGATGACTTTTTTTAAATTTCATTTATTTAAGTCGTTGTGTTGTACGCATATAAAAGTACAGAACGACAGACAGTCCATCACTTAATGAATTTAGTTATAAATCCGATTCGGACCTTCATTATATATGCTAAATATGTGTAAAAAATGTATTTTTTAAAAATCAGTTTAACGTTTTATGATTCGTAATTATCATGTTCACTTGAATTCAGACAGCCCGTCTGACTGACTTCTTCCATATAGACTTTACTTAATAGTTTACAAATATAGACAATAGTTTACAATTTGGCATAAACCAAAAAGTTAAAATTTCATCCATTTAACTCAAAGCCTTTTTGAGTTAGCGTTTTCACAGGCAGACAGGCATAACACTAAAAATGAGTTTTATGGATTCAGGAAGGTCTGATACGATGAGATTCATCAGAACTTTGAATTTTAATTTTTCGTGTACAGTAATCTTTCTGTATATATTATTCGCTAATTTTCATAAGCGAATAATAAATGAAGATTACTTATGATTATGGATGCATAAATATTTTTTACTATCCAGTTAGAAAACACATCCTATTTAGACCCCCTTTTTCACTTCAGACAGTATAAAAATATGAAAGACGTTCACATTCTTAAATGAATGAACATCTGAATGATGATGTTTTAAAATTAATAACTACTTTAATTTAATGATGGATGTAAAAATCAAAATTTTCTTTAAGTAGGTAGTGAGATTTGGGGATTTATCCCAAACATGAAAATTTTATTCATTCATAGACTAAAGAAGGACATTTTTTTTAGCGATTGTTTTGATATTTTCCTACACAAAGTAAAAGAAATTGTATTGTAATAGTCAAAATAAGAGATTTGACAAATTTCTACTTTTTTAACCTCTTCGATTCCGAAAAACACAATTACAGGATTATGTATGTTTATATGTCTGTTTGTTTATAAGAGACATATGGAGAAATTTTGGTATATTGTCTTTATACATGATTTACAGATTTCTATTAAATTTTTAATTAAATTTATAAGAGAAAATTTGACTATCTATTCAAATACATCTAAATACTATAATAATAAAACATAAAAATTAGATAAGTAAAATTTGGCACTCAGTTTTTGTATCTAAAGTGTAAATTTGTATCACTTTTGAATAGAGTCCGCCAAATGTTTGATTACCATCATTCTCGTACATGCAACACTATAACTTAAAAACGCAATAACTTAGATAAATTAATATTGGAATATATTGTTTTAAAAATTGTACTTCTATGTCAAATTTCAATTCCAATAAATCTATAAAATGGCGTCCAAAACACTAAACTTGGCTACGAAGCACAAAATTATCATTTACGGAAATTCGAAAGTAAAAATCTGAGCATTATTCGCTTATAGGAGCTCGTCCAAGATTCACAATTTTTATGCTGGAAGAAAGATATAAAACTTTTATTAAGGAATAAGCAAGAAATTTTCTAGGAGACCAGGTCTTCTGTTTAGACAGGATTCCTTATAAGTATGATACCTATTGAAATATTAGGTTGTTCGGAAAGTAATTTCGTTTTTTCCTGACAAAGGATTTAATTGCATTTTTCGCACCCAATTTCATACTTAAACCGCAAAATCATTTTATGTTTTAAGAGCTGATATAGCAAGGCTTGAGTGTGAAAAAGTGCAGCTGATTCTTCGCAGTAGTTTTTGGATGGTGCCCTTTTAAATATGGAGAGCAATAAACAGCATTTTCGTCATTTTTTTCTTTTTTGCTATAAAAGGTAAAAATGCTGTTCAAGCCATTAATAAATTAGCCAATATGTGTGGAGAAGATGTGTTAACAGTACATCAGTACCAGAACTGATTTGCAAAATTTTTCCTTCAAATGAGGAGGCCAAAAACCACCTCGATCAGTTTTTTTTACAGCAAAGACCAAAACTTTTATGAGCGTGTAATCATGTTACTACCAAAAATATGGCAAAAGGTATTAGACCAGAATGGCAATTTTATAATTTAATAAATAATTTATTCATTAAACGAAAATTTCTTTTCATTTTGACACAAAAATACGAAATGACTTTCCGAACGACCCAATAATTTTCATGAATCGACTTTTCAAAATTTTGCATGTCTTTCCCGATCTCAAAACCCTGTATTAAGAAATACGTGAGTATAATCCTTTGCCCATTTTATCTTGAGAAACTGATAACTAGAGTAATTTTAATTAAATATGTTACAAGGTGTAAAACTATTACGAAAGTATGTTGCGATGAAAATTTCGATTGAATTCGGAGATGGGATAGGATTTCAAATGGTGCAGAAGGCAGATATTTTATTTCTCTAACTGCCTCATGCTTGAATATAAAAAGACAGAAGCTAAAAAAGGAATCCTTAAAATCAAATTCTTTTTTATCTTATTCTGTCCTATAAAAAATTATACTTTTATTCATGAAAAAACATGATGCATTGGCTACATTATTGTTTATTTTGAAATTCCATTAAACTATCACAATTACTTCGGAAACGAGCAGCTATCAATATACTCCATGAAATTCCAGTTGATTCCATGAAATAATGGGAAGTAGGATTAATTAACAAAAAAGATGTAGTATTTCTGCAAGTCAATGCCAAATATATTACAAGTTTTCAACTTGTTAGATACCATTAACTTTTGAATAAAATATGTTCTCCATATTCACCAAATCTAGTGATACTCTGAGACAATTTCTTATTCTAATCTTTGCAAAATGATGACAGATTCTTTTACTCACTTTTTTTTAGAAAAAATACGGTGGTAAAACTGTATTGATCAAAAGAATCGCAATATATCAATAAAATATTCACATACCAAATTTTTTTCATAACTTATCAAATTACTTTTTATACAACTGCTTGGTCCTTTTAATATAAAATATTCAAAATAGCCGAAGCTCAAATCCTTTATATACACGGTGATTAAAAATACCATTAACATTAAAAATTTCAAGAGCTCATGGAATAATGTATGTAGGAAAGTAAAAAAATGATACATATGCTTGAAATGGAACAGGGTTTTATTCAAAGAAACAAAACAAAAAAAAAAGTAATGCAAAGGATAAGGGACCATGACAATTATTTGTCTAACGTGTTTTAAATTGACGAAGCCCATTTCAATCGAAAATCCTAGAACTCTCATGGAAAACCCGATGGCATGACGTTGATTGTAAGGTTAACTGAAATCGAAGTCTATCTCAGTCGCCTGACATTTTTAGGGATGCTAAAGACAACATCCGACAATTTCTCACTATTCTTGCAAATTAGGCTGTTCACAACTTTGCTCCTAAACTGCAGGTATTTGGTGAATGATGGTCGTTATGTTTATAATGAATATAGTCTTTGCTAAAAATCGATAGTTTTGCTAATTATTGCTACTGTTATCATATGAAGAACCCTCTATTAGCCGTTTTTTCAGCTTCAATAAAACCTCATTTCGTTTCAAGTATTGTGTTAATTTTTATCTCTCTACCTACTTTATTTCTGAAATTATTGACATTTCAAATGTTAAGACTTTTGAATCAGCCGGTATACAAAGAGAAGAGCAACCAACGATTCAGTTCTCCATCTAGATATATAATAAGTGGAGAGAGTTCTTTTCCGAAAATCTTTGTTAAGAGTATTTTTTTGACGGGGAGATTATTTATTTATTTTGAAATGTATTTTGTTTTTATTCAAATCTTATGTACTATTTTTATATTTGCTTCTATATTTTTTTATATTTACAACTCTTCCATTTTTCATTTCATCTCTGTTGTGATGAAATCAAAACCGACTGAGGCGTGCGTAATAACGTTAAGGATTTTTATATATAAAAACAAAGAAATAAATTTCAACTATATTCATTCTCGGTAGTAAAATTAATTATATAACTTTCTGAATTTAATAATTATAATAATTTAAATTTCTATGAAGCTGCATAATACCATTTCAAAAATTTCTTAAAATATTTCTTCCACAAATATTTCTACGAAATAAATTTTTGTTAGGTACAATTAAATGAAATAATTCCTGAATGCTGTAATTTTTTTCCTTTCGCATTTCACTCAAGACGTGTTCTTTCACTGAATAAGCTGACCAAATAAATCAATACACTTTCAAAATCTATCCATTGGGCATATCGCATTTCCGATTTTCTTAAAAGGTTAAGAGAATTACTTTCAGGTTATGTTTCCAGATCTCTCAGATGGAAACGATACTTTTGCAACAAAATACTTTTTAAAACTGCACAATGTCTTTCTTATATTTAAAAGACAAAGAAAATTGCAGGAAGCTTACAATTTTGTAGGTTTCAATACATTCTCCAAGAATAGTTAACACATAATCTTTTTCTTTTAAAACTTTCAAGGCTTTTTAAACAAGCATTCATAATGAAAATGAAAAAATCGTCAAAAAAATACGTCAAGATTTTAATGATCCTTTGTCTTTTTAGAGCTTTTTGAATCCTAGAAATCAATATTTATGATTAAGCCCGTAAATAGAATAATTCGAAAGTATAATTGTGATGTGACCTTTACTTATAATAATTTTGTACCAAAGAAATCTTATGGAAAACAGCTTGTTCTTGAGTAAGCGAGTTGTAATTTCAATTTCTTCAGTGAAAATTTTAAATACATTCGAAATAGCTCCTCTAAAAATTGCGAAAATCAGAGAAAACACTACACGTATAGAAGCGAAATTTTATTTTTAGCTGCTTGTCAAAGACATTTGGCTGTCAACACGCAGTTCCCTAAAAATATGTATATTAGGTACTAGCCGCCTTTGGCGACCAGCTGGATCGCCATGTGTAAAGCGTTCTAAAATTTTCAATTAAATCACATATTTATTAGCCTTGAAGTCATTCCGGGCATTGATTCACCAGAAATTATTTTCTTTAAGATGATGGACGGAAAGTTCTAAAAGTACACCTTTTCTTAATAATATTCTTCAATTTTATAAATCAGTCAGTTTTAACCATCGGTTATGCTTCCAAAATATTAAAAAAAATTTCGATGATGTTGTCAAAATATTAAATGTGTTTTTTAAAGAAAGCGAGAAAGGGAAAAAAAGTTTTAAATTAATAATACAGATATTGCAAACGATTACATAAATATGCCATTCAGTCGGGATTTCAATGCATATCCTGTCTAAATTCAATCAGGTTTACTGTAAATAAAGATAATTTACGGAATTAATGATTTAGATATTGCAAACGATTAAAGAAACCTTTGCCTTTCATTTATTTTTTTTAGAAAATATCACATTTTATGTTTCTTTTATTTTATCCAGTCACGTGCTGAAAGCTGCATTTCTTTAGATTTATTTTGCGATGATAATTTTTTTTATTTGAACTTCCGGCATTCTTTTATTTTATTTAGTCACGTGTTAAAAAAACATGGTTAAAATATTTCTTTAAAAATTCGTTAAAAATAGAAGCTTAAGTTATACATTAAAACACTGATATCATTAGAAGGCTAATTTTTTAATCTTTAAATTGATGTAAAAATCATGTTTATGCGATCATATTTTCGGAAGTTATAGCGGAAAAACGTCGAAATTTCGCTTAAATTTTAATTAATTCAAATTCTAATTAAAAATTCGAAAAAAGGGCTCCGAGGTGCACATTCTGGACCTACATGGTATACATGTACCAAATTTGGTAGCTGTAGGTCCAACGGTCTGGCCTGTAGAGCGCCAACACACACACACATTGAGCTTTATTATAAGTATAGATAAAGCAGTATTTCATTTTAATAATAGACCATGGAATTGCATATAAAAGAGTAACCATTACAAGAAATTCTTATATATTGAATTAAGTAATAAAAAGGAATACATTTCAAAAAGTTTACAACACAGAGTGATAACGCTAGACCCTCTAGTTTGCCAAATAGAATTTTGAGTAATTTTTTCATGGCTTGTCGATCAATTTACGGATTTAGTCTAAAAGTATGATAAAATATACTGAAGCTAATCAGAAATAAATAGTTTTTTCAATATGCTAAATTAAACCTTAAATCCTCATTAGGTTCTTTCGAAAATTTAGGTATCGATTTAAAATGTATTTTGAAACCGTACTTTGCCTATGAGATATCAGAAAAAAATCGGTATAGGAGTTTTCGATTTTCTCAAATGCGTTTATTATTTATCGATTTTGTTGAAACAATTTTCTCTAGATGAAATATAACTAAATGTTCCAGATCGATTAAATAAATAAAACAGAGGGAAGTAGTCACTCTGAATCTTTCTCGCATACTTTCTAATAACTGTACTACCTGTGCATTATTAATCACATATCATTAATAAGCCGTAGTTATGGAAGAATCTAACAACATAGGACCAATAATGATTAATCACTGGAATTGTAAATATATGAGTACCAGAAAAACGAATGCGCATTTTGGACATCCCAGCCCCCGTTCCTTAACCAGAATTTGACAGAAATCTATAATCAAATTCACAAAATCACATACCAAATTTCATACACTTAAGTCATTACCTTTTTGAATTAATGTATTTTCATGTCTGTAAAAGATCACTGACAACTGATCAATACTTTGATAGATGTGGTTCAAAATTTGATAAAGATCTAACTTTAGCTGCAAAAAGTGTTGATATAAATTTTTATATACTTAAATTGTAATGTTTTTGAATCATCGCGTTTATATGCATACAAAAGAACAAACCAACAGACGGTCAACCTTCGACGAATTTAATCTGAAATTTGACAAGCAAATATACAGATGTTAAAACTGCGTACCTGATTTTATTGAACTAGCTGCCTCCTTTTTGCAGTTTTCGTGTCTATTTCAGATAACTGGAAAGATATCCTCTAAATGGACTTTGCTTAAAATTCGAATAGAAAATTTTAAAAAATTGGAGTAGAGGCAATATATTGCATTTCTTCCATCTACCTCAAAGCGTTTTTCAGTTATTTATCACATTCATTGACAGACAGACACAAATTCAAAAATGTGGTTTTTGGACACAGGAAGATCTGAAATGTTTCATATTCAGATCCACTTGAATATAAAGGCCGTATCTTCCTTCTAATGGACTTTGCTAAAGTTTGATACAAATTTATACTCTTTATGTTATGATTATATAGAATAGTCTTCAACACATACGGAAACAGTTATAATTTCAAAAATGATTTTTTTAAATTTTATAAATAATATTTTGTTCAAAGATTAATGGATAGTTTTATCCAGCTGTAATCACGGTCCATTGATCCAAGTGTACCTAAAACTTTTTCTATACTGAATTTAATTTTGAGCAAAAATTATGTATTTAATTATAATTTTAAATATGAAAAAGTAAAAATGTGAATACAGCATATAATTAAACAAGTACTGATTTCGTAATGTTAACGTTTTGCATTCAAAAAAAATTTTATACAGAAATTCTAAACTATGTTTGTGTTAATAATTACTATATTATTAACGATATAGATGCTTTCAAGCTGTTATCTAATATCATATTAGTACTGAAGATTAATTATAAATTAAAAGAAATATTTTCTTATAATTTAAATATACAGTTTTAAAATATCCCAAATATACAAACCGTTTATATTTATGTTTTATTAAATTAATTATAACATTGTATTATTTTATTTACAATGTTAATTAGAATACTGTAATAACTTTTTATATAAAAATTATTACAAAAAATGTAAACAATCTTTTTTATAATATAAAATTAAAATTAATCATGCGTATAGTTGGGGTTGATGGAAATTGACTTAGCACAGCATTTTCATTGGATCATATTATCTCAAATTCTTAGTTAAGTTCTCACTGGATCCTAGGTTATACTAGTCCACGGCTCTAAAATCTGGAGAATCAGTGAATAGTGGCAAGTCATTAATATGTTGTTGTCGAACTTTTTAATGATTAAATTGGTTTCTTTATGCATATATTATATTAGAAGTAGTAAGAAAAAATTAAATAATATAAAAATTCAGTGATTGGATGCAAATGAATCTATAATGACTCAGCTACATGCTAATTTCAATTTTTTGGTTCAAAGGCATGATTCAAGGAAAAGAATTCTGAGGTAATTATTTCCCTGGATTGACTTTGAAGGTGAACAGAGTGGAAAGTAACTACCGATGTTTATTCTAGGAAATGATGAGAGTTCTTTATTTAGTCTCGTTAAGTGAGATTTTGCAAAGCTTTAAGTAGAATGAATAATTTACCAAGGAGACTTTCTATTGCTTCCAATTGACTAATTGTTCCCACCTATGTTTTATGTATACGTTACCGTTAAAGTATATAAGGCAGTTATTTCATGGAATACCTAGTTATTCCATGAAATAACTGACTGTGTCCGTTAAAGTGTGTAATATGTTATTAATTTGACACTTTAACCAGTTATTTCATAGAATAACGATCTGCAGCCCGTTAAAGCGTAAAATAATCTATATCATATATCTCGCTTTTTAGTATAAGGCACATTTACGTTTCGTTTAACAATATGAAAAGTAGCGGGAAAAAAAACCTTAATTTCGAATTCAAATAAAAATAATTTTTGAAGGACGGCAAAAGTACCAAAGCATAAAACAGCGAGAATACTTTTTTGCCGTACTTTCAAAATGTCAACGACAAATACATTTACCTTCCACCCCTCCTGCATTTATGATTATCATTACCATGTCCGTTATGATCATTATTGTCTATCATTAGTGTATTTATATAATTCCTAGTTATTTAATTTTAGATAAATTGTTTATTTTACACTTTAACTGTCTCTCATTAGTTAATTTATAGAATACCTAGTTATTCTATGAAATAACTAGTTAAAGTGTCAAATTAATAAAATATTACACACTTTAACGGACTCGATCAGTTATTTCATGGAATAACTAGGTATCCTATGAATTAACTGCATTATATACTTTAACGGTAACGTATATATATTTTAACTCTAATTAATTTCCAAAGTTTTATCTTAATTTAGCGCCTAATAAATTCATTCTAAAATGTTCTCTTGTTTCCTGATCTAATTTCATTTTATTTATTTAATTCAACACGAGTTCTGAAATTGCTGAAGTCGACAAGTTCCCACTCTCCAAAAGAGGGGATGAAAAACTGCCAAGCCAAATGAATTCTTTCAAATATATATATATATAGATTTCCCTATTCTAAATCACATGTGTAAAGAAATTTCTATCTGAATCTCATAGTATAAATAATTTGAGGAAAATATTTTCCGTCCCTACGTACTTTTCTTTTTTCGTTCTAACGTCATGCTGCGAACGGACGAGTTTTGTCCGCGCTTCTTGTACATAAATGATGCCTCCTGGGTTGGAATAAAAGCAAAGTTTAAAATTCAAACACGTTTTCTCATATTATTTCAAATTCTGACAGTTCTTGCGAGCGTCTTTTTATCAATGTCTGAAAAATTATGCATAGGATAATGTTTATATGCAAAATACTTTCGCTAAAATGTGTTATGTATGATGCATGTTAAAACTAGAGTAAGTGGTTTCTTCTAAACTTTATCGCATATTCTCATTCTAATAAAGGTGTTATCTCTCCTTCCCCTACATGAAACTGTAGATATTGGGTAAGACTCAGAAATCAAAGAAAGCTTAGATTTTTATTTTCCGAAACCCACACCTGAGCATCTAGTGCTTCAATAATTACAGCATAAACCGCCAAGTATGCAAAATGTTTTATCAATGGATAATTTTTCAATTAGAGTCGAAATTTGGAACATGATTCGCTTTGATTTTGAATAGTTAAATACATTTTACAATAATATTTTTCAATGTTTTCATTATTGTATTTCTTTACAGCGCGTTAGTAGTACATTAAATATAATTTTTGTGTTCTTGTGTTATAATTTTGTTTTTTTAAGTAAAAAAAAAAAAAAAAATTAAATCGCAAAGCTTAAAGAAAAGTCAACTTAAATACCAAAACAGACGATAATGAGAAGAACAATTTTTAGAACATAGAAATTATATGTTAATAATTTTGCTAATAGTAATATTTATAATACGTCAATAATTTCGGATGACATTCCTTCCGCAAACTATCTGATAAAAATTCACTAGTGTCGCTTTACAACGGGACGTAAATTAACTAAACAAAACAAAACATACAAATTCGGTAAGCATAGACTACAATGTCTGATACAACTAAATCAGATAAAGGTAAAGTTGCGAAATCAAACTCAAAACTTCATCATGCTAAAATTTCAAAATTTCTTTAATTTTCTAATGTGCTTATTTGTGTGTGATATTGTTCTTGGTACATGTGAGTGAAAAACTTAATAATACACAACGATCTCTCTCTGTGGTATATAAAAGTCAAGAATAAACGCTTGGACCTACAGTTACCAAATTTAGCACTATCACACTTTGGAGTGAGAATTTGCACCTATGATTACAAATTAAGTGCACAAATCGTATTAATAATAAATAAGGTACGATTTTGGAGTGTTCAAAAATGAGATTCTTATGAGGAAGAATATAAGAAGAGACAAGTGTTTGATGTCTCCATTTTGCAAGAGCTTATGATATACATTCAAATTCAATGATTTGATTAGTTTTACTCGAAGGATTGACATATGGTTGAAAAAAACAAATTAAGTCTGAATATTTTACGTTATCTTCTTTTTTCTTAAAATGTTTCATTCCACTAAATTGTTTTTCTGCTAAAACTGAAGAAAGAAGGCAGCTTTTGAAAATAAAAATGGTTAATGAAAATACTTTGATAAATTAGACAATCATGACTTTAAGGGGCTTCGAGATCACGTAATTTCCCCCCGATGTTGTTTAATTTTAAGCTTTCATTTTATTACGATTGTGAAATAGAACATTAAAATCAATATTGTTCAAAGTAATTGTAGAATTTTATTCTTAACTGATTACCATTTGTAAATTTAATATTATTTTAAAATTCTAAAAATATACGGTGCTTTATAATTAAAATATATATATAACCGATACATTATTTAGACTGATTTAACAAAAATTTTGTTATTTTTTTAAACTATTTTTCTTAATATTGCTTTTGTATTTCAATTATGAATTTTTTTTATACGCGAAAGCTTATAAACCATTTAAAATGATCCAATATATAATGATTTGTTGTTTTCATTTGGCCAAAATGAGTTACTGAAATCTATTTTTTTTTAAATTAATTGAAATTGATAAAAATGTTTTTGATTGTCTAAAGGGGAAAAGATGCCCAGAGATTTCCATTGCCAAAGAGCAGTTAGAAAGTATAATTCAAACCAGCTGAAAGATATAATTCCAAAAATAAGCTTCACTGAAAAAGGGAAAATGTACAGATTCGCTGAAATCTCGAGTTCGAATTTTATTTGCCATTACAATAGTTCAGACTTGCTGAACGATGTAATTTAAAAAATAAGCTGAATAAGTGAGCTCGAAATGTGAAGATTCGTCAAAAACTCGAATTCGAATAATTTTATATATATAATCTCCATTATAAAAAATTTAGATTTGCTGAAAGATATAATTTTAAAAATAGGTTTCATGAATAAAAGAGCTTGAAATGTAAAGATTCGTCAAAATTTCGTGTTCGATTAAAAAAAATCTTTATAATACTTCCCAAATACATGAGAAAGTAAAAAAGATTTTTTGAGATTTTTTTCTCTACGTATGAATGTTCTTTAACCATTAAAAAAGTTTATACTTAAGGGAACTAGACCTCGATGAAATATGAATTGTACTATAATCGTGATCATGTAGAGAATAATGCTTCATAACTAATTTCGGGGTCAATTTTATTTTCAAGAACAGATATATATATAAACAAAGGGAACCTTTTTAACCATACAGCAGCTAAGGGATTCAAACGGTTGTTTTCAAATCTCGCCTTCGCCTTGACTTAGGAACCTATGCAAACATGCTTGCAAATTGATAGCACTCTGACAACAAAATTAATACATTTTCATCAAGGCTGTACTCTTATTTACGATTCTTTTCTAGAACCTTTCTCACCGAGGAACAAAGAAACAACAGCAATAAAAAGAAAGGTCAGGTCGCCGCGCAACACCTCAACAACCTGCTGGAGCAAACGAATAGTCAATGCTGCCACCCCGAGTTGTAATTGTCAGTCAGCTGTCATCTTTCCGATACAAATGTGAGATTTTGTACCCCCCCCCATTTTCATTTCTGTAGTTCTCATTCGAAGACGTCAATATTTCTCACTCACCTTCTGTTGGATTTTCTCATAACCCCTCCCCCTTCTTTCATCCACTTAAGCAATGCCGAATGTTTCGAACGGATGTTGTTTCCCTTTGTTCCTCTCTCGGCCTTTATTTTTTATTTTTTTTTTTTTTTCATCTGCTCCCTTCGCACCAGATTTGGAACGGCCCATTGAGCATCTGTTTCATCCTTCTGCAAGATTTGATTCTTCATCCTGTTAATAGGTTCGTCTGGTTTTTAATCAAACTATCGAACGTTTGGATGTGGATGAGAACGAAAAAAGAATACAAAATGGTGGAGTTAACTATGTACCATATTTTAATGAAATATAATTATTGTGTAAATTTGGAATATTTGAAGCAGTATTAATTATAAGATGTTAACTTTTTTTTCTCTTGTATGTAGCATTAAAAAAGTAAAGTAATCGTCAAAAAATTCGGAATCGAGGTCGAAACTCCACGTTTTAGACCTATCTTCCAGAGTTCGATAAACATATTTTTAGAAAATGTTCTTCCATTTGTGACAAAGTTAGCTCAAAAACGCTTTCAGTTAGACAGATGAAATTTGATTTACGATCTTACATTAAATGTGTAAATTTCTACCAAATTTTAAGCAAAATCCGTTTAGAGGAAGTCTGTTTTTCGAATACAAATTAACACGACAGCTAGAAAACGAAGAAAACTAGATGGATAAAATTCGTCGCACACATTTAACATCTGAAGTGTAGACACCTTTCAAATTTTGAACCAAATTCAATAAGGGGTTGACAGTCTGTTCGTGTGTACTTTCAGAAAACATGAACGCGACAGCTCAAAAAGCATTGAGTTAGATATGAAATATTGTGACTATAAGTGTGATTTTTAAGAAATGTTTGTTTCAATCTATTAGGAGAAACACATTTATAAAATACAAATTCGATTGTCTGATGTTATTAACCGCATGTCAGGTCTTAATCGTCAAATACCTCACCAAAGATGACATGATACATTCAGTAATAAATTCATGCCAAAGGTTAATATTTCGTAGTGCCATGTAAAGGGCTTAACACCTTTATTAGATAATATGCGATAATTTGGGAAGACCATTCCACACAGGTTTAAAAATCAAATTAACATATAAGATGAAGCAAAACTATTTTGTTCGTAATATCGAAACGTGCAAACTATCACATGATTGGAAGGTGTCAAATTTGGAATATTATATTGAATACTCAATGGAAATTTTTGATCTTTTGGTTAATTCTCATTGTAATTCAATCATTTGGAAGCAAGATTGATGAAAGACAGGTTTTAACAGCAACGAATTATTTTTATTGCTCCTTTTCAACAATTAAAATAAAATGGAAGGTTTTATCAACAGGTGATAAAGTAGAGCACTTCAAAAATGAAGAATGTGTAAATCAGAAAAAAACATCCCATATTTCTGACGAATTGATAAAAATCACCAACAAAATGAACAGAATAAATAAATGAAAAAAGCAGTGCATTAATATGATAGAGAACAAAGAAGTATAGTTGCCTGCGCTGTTAAATTTGAAGTGTATCATGTCAAAAAAATATTTATTATTATATAATTAATTTTGTTACGAATTAATCATTACAAATTTTTAATAACTATGAATTACTAATTATTGAATTATATTAGGCCAATGCGAATAAAAACTTATTACAATTATTATTAATTATAATATAGGAATAATTAATTTTATACACAATAATATTTTGCAATATAGATATTTTTTAAGTAGGATATAGACTTCAATACAAAATTAAATATCATTTCAAATTTTATTTCCAAGTTGATATATTTTCTACAAAATCCTATTCCAGTGTAGCATAGTGATCCTTAAAATATCTCCTTAAGCCGGATTCTACTGGACTTTGCTTTGCAACATATGAGAAGGCTTTGATTACACTCGTATATCAACTTTCTATCTAGAAAACTATTAATTTGTGTTAGATACACATTCGAAAGTTTCAGATTGCTGACCTTAATTTTTTTAATCTCTTTAAATAAGACTTTTTTTGTTATTTCTCAGTGGTATTAAATGTCAAGAAAGCTAAAAATACGTCATTAAAAGAGATAAGGAATTAAGAAAATTTGAGATACAGCCAAAACAGAAACTCGTATCGGTTACCGTCGTCGAAGCCAACTTGGTTCTTAGTGCGTCGCGAAATTCCTTGAAAATCCACCGTATGAATTGAAACATTTTAAAACAATCCAGGGAGAAAAGAAAATTGTTTAGTTTGACAGAGTAAAACATCGTGCGATTAATTTAGTTCAGTGCTGTTAAATTGTAGAGACGGAATAAAATATTGTATTCTAAAAGAGTTGGTTAAAAAAATATTGCAATCCATTTAGAATTCGCCGTTTTTTCAAAAGTTACTATTTTGAATAAATTTTTTGCAGATACATTTATGATTTACAGAATATGTCCTGAAGAAAACTGAAGTTTGAAATACGAAAAAAGTATTCTGAATCTTTTTTTTATAAAGTATTCTGAATCTTTTTTTTATAATTTAAATAAATAATTCTTGTTAAATAAATTTTATCAACGAATCATATAGATCGAATTTCGAAAATAAACTAAGGGATAAAAAATAAAAACACTAATGAAGCATTGTTAATACCTTCTGAATAATAAAAAGAATAAATTAAGCATCTGCAATATTTTTTCAGTATTTATAATTGCATGTATTATTTTTTGATGAGAGAAATAATTTTACTTCATATAAATGAAAAATAAATAAAAGACATCCATTTATTTTCATAATCATCAAAATTATTTTCGTAAAATTTCATATTTTTTTAATAAAATTTATTTGAATTTAATTTTGAGACAGGAATTGTAAGAAAATATAAATTTATCGCTAAATATTACAGAGTAAGCATTTAGTGTGCTTTATATTTATTGTTTTATCTATATGTAAATATTGAAAAAATTAATAAATATTAAACTCTGATTCGAAACGTAAAATCGCGATCTGATTAATAAGCACATATGTTTTTTACCAACAAATCATATTTTTGAAATACTGGTTTTTTAACTCATTCCTTTCAAACGATACAGATGCTCGAACAATTATTTTGTAAAAAAGCTAAATTATTAAAACAATAGTTCGTAAATTTTAACAATTTATCACACATTCGTTGCTGCACAATTTTAGGCTAACAGGGATGTGCTAGTTATTGGGGGGAAAACAGTTTGGACTCCTGGTAAATTTTGCAGACTTAAAAAAAAAAAAAAAAATCATGATGAAACACAAAAGTTAATAAACTCTGAATACAGCTTCAATCAAAATATGCAGCAAAGGTTTATATTCGCCCTAATGTTATTTTTTAACCAAACGATTTTAAGAGACTGTTTATAGTGAATACATCCTTTTTAGATATTCTGAATGAAATAAAGAAATATTAAGATGTATGTCTCAATAATGATTTATTTTTCAAGATTTTTATTAGGTAAATGCTTTGAGAGATGGCCATGATTTTTGATTATCGCATAAAAATACTTTTATTCGCTTAATATAGACTTCCTTTGTGATACTTTTCTCTTGCATATGATTTTAAACCTTTTTTAGAACAGCTGCCATAGATTTCTGTTTAAACAAAGAAAGCAATTTATTGTGCCTTGGTGCAACCATAATTCAACAACTATAAAAAAAATAATAAATAATTTTTTTAAAGTTCTTAAAATAAAATTTCTTGAATAAATATATAAAGCTTTTTTTTAAATTCCTTTGACAGATTATTTCAACAAGATCGTTAAAATTAAACTGACGGTACTGACAGATTTTCTCGTCCGTTCTATTGAAAGGGTCTCAGTGAAGTTTCATATTGTTATTTAGAACAAATGTCAATAATTTTTATAGAAAAAAAATGTTTGAAATTTTGTGAATTTATGGCACTATACTGCTTTAAAATCACATGCTTATGAATAGTTAATTTAATTTCTCAAAAAAAGCGATATGTATGGATACGAAGACATCGTTTACCCACAATAAAAGCATGTCGATAATTAAGAAAGAGTGACATTAATCATAAAATTCTTTTATCAATATTTCAGCAGTACTCCGTACTTACCAGTCAATGAGAACTTAAGTAACCTACGTTCGTAAATGCAATTAAAGGTATGATGCGTAAGCCTGAAGAAAAGTTTTATGGAAAGAGGTTTCGCCAAAAAGAGGATGTAGTGCAATGGAGTAGGCAATTGTAGAAGTTGCAACTGCAACCGCTGAAGTATGCCAGCAAGTTTTTCAAATGCTACCGCAGATGCCTGCTCAACAGCATGAGCAGAAGACATTCCGTGAGCAGCCGTATGCATGATTTGAAGTACAATTCTGAAGTTGTACTCTTAGAAGATGTATTTCGTACAGCATTTTAAATCTCAACATTATTTTTTCTGATTTTGCCCATAGATTATCTTATTGACAAATGATCTACTTTTCACTTAGATGATGCAGTAACACACAAAAATTGCATCAAATGCCTTCACCAATCCTCATGCATGTAACAACGACGGTTAACATTTCCTATATGTCATGCACAGAGTAGATTCACGGCAAATTTCATTATTCGATCATACTCCATCGGGAGTCACAGGTTTGTTAGATGTATAGGTACCAATACAGCAGATTCCTGTTAAATCATGTTGTCCCGATATTAAGATTATTTGGCGAACATAATGTCAATACAAGATGGTGCAACTATTATACGGCAAGAATTCTAAAGAATATGATTCAGACTCACTTCATTGATGAACGTATCATCTTCACTAATATCCATGCTAGCATGATCACCAAATCTGTAACCTTGAGATTTCTAGTTGTGATGTTTTCTCAAAGATTGTATTTATCAAAGTCATGTAACTAATGAAATAGACATGAAAGCCACCACAGTTTGAAATGTCTCCTCCATTGCCACTGCATTATTACGTGAGACTATTGACAATGCGGCGGTAAGCTTTGCTGGTGAAACATCTACATAAAGCACACAAAGTAAATAAATAAATTCTGTTTTCGATATGTAATATTTCTTTCAACTGTTGTTGGCAAAATTTCAAACTTTTTTTTCAACGGAAACCTCGGTTCCATAGAATAAATAACAAATATTGCAGGTTTCATTCCGTAGAAATGGAACTAATAGTCTCTGAGTATCGTATATTTAACCATTTTGTATAATACATACATACGAATAATTTATTTTAAATTAATCCCTCTTATGACCAACTCATTCATAAGGAAGATTATATTTAGTTTCTGATCAATCGTTTATAGTTTCATATCCATGATCCTGCCAAATTATCTGACATTAAACTAGTGTCATTTTTTTCTTAAATTCTGTTTATTGTGTATTAAAACCTTTCTAATCAGTGTCATAATATTGTAGCGTACTCAAAATCATAAATCATATTTTCTAAATTTCCCAATACTATAATTACATTATTTTTAATTACACAGGTACTAAACTGAATTTTTCTTTCAATGGAAGTAACTTTTCATCCTTTTCAAAAATGGAAGAAAATCATGCGATTAAAGTATTTGATGAAAAAGTGAAAACCAAAATGCACAAATGAAGAATGAATTTCAAAGCAATAATGAAACTCATTGTTAGAAATCTGGCAAAAATATTTTTAAAAAGCTGCCAAAATTCGCAGTTAACTTAAATCGGTGTCATTTTTTAAATTCTGAAACGAAGTAAATTTTATTTTTGTCCATCAATATTTTTGAAACTTATCGCTAAAAAACGACATGATTCAGCTTAAGTTTTTAATTGAAACTCTAGGTAAAATTTAAAAAAATCGCGTCGAGGTGCAAATCTTCACCCTTCAAGGTATACATGTGCCAAATTTAATAGTTGCGGATCAAATAGGCCTGACATACGATGGATCCCATTTTATATGATTTATTTTTTATTATAAATATTGAAAGATAATAATTAGATATTAATTAAAGGCTATATTGCTCGAAACATACCTGCTTCTTTTTTGTCACCTTCCAATGTAAAACAGCGATATTAGTCTGTTTCTTCTATACAACTGTGAATCTCGAACAAGATGTCAGTGCCACGATAATTCAGACTTTCATTTTCAAAGTTTAGCACAAGGGCTTTTTGTGCTTCGCAGGATGGTAAAGAAACTCGAATATAGATCTATATTTTTTCCGACTGCTTGAAACCAAAATCTGACACAGAGCTTCAATTTTGGAAATAAATTCTAATTTTAAATTAATTTATTTCATTCCGTGCGTTTTTGACTTAAACTAAAAGATAGATACAAATTAATCAACAAAATTATCAAACTTTTGACAGATTTGAATCTATCAATTCAAAATCCATATTTTAGATACAAAATCTAAATATTCTTAAAAACTATATTTAAATAGATACAAAGTTTTACCCTTTTAAATTTCTGTTTTATAATTATGGTGTATATTTGGATTTTTGACAGCCAGGCTTCTTGAGAAAAAAATTTCATTCAAAATTTAAGAAAAATCAGTAATTTCGCTGTAAGTACCAAATTTTAAAACGTTCTCGCATTCAAACAGATCGATATAATTCTGAAAACAGACCCCCACCCGAGTACGAAAAATTTAAAATCTAAAAGTTCTAGCAAAAAAAAAAAAAAAAAAAAAAGAGAGAGAGAGAGAGAGAGAGAATTGCAATATTTTCTATTTATGCACAAAAAAGAAGTAATGCATAGTACATATTTTGCAAAAATTTATATTTATTAAAAGTATAATTAACGTTTGTATTAGTTATAGCAAATTGATCACCTTGTCCACATTGTGGAACGTTACTGATTTAGTAATAGAATTACTATTACTATTTTAATAATTACTACTAATACTATTTTTTACAAATATATTACAAAAATATATTGTACAGTAAATATAAGGTAGGCACACATTTTACTTTTCACAACCCAATAATTAACGAAAATCTAAAATGTAATCAAAATATAGATGCCATAGTTTAATCAGAAGGGGGGGGGGATGTTATAATATCGTCCAAGTATCTCGATTTACTTCGCGATATATAACTTTTTCGCTTTATTTGCTGAGCAGTTTTATAACTTCAAAAATGTTAATATTTCATTTATTTCAGAATCCTTAACCTCAAATGTAAATGGAGGAACAATCATCTGCGCCTGGTGTCTGAAAACAGGACTCAAGCTATTTACTCTCAAAACTTCTTCCGGCAAAACCAAGGCTTTCTGTAGTGAACCCTGCTTCAATCAGTGTAGAAGAGCGGCATTCAAGAAAAACCGTGTCTGCAACTGGTGTCGACATGTTCGCCACACGGTCAATTATGTTGATTTCAAGGACGGAGATGAACAACTCCAGTTTTGCAGCGACAAGTGCCTAAACCAGTACAAAATGCAGATTTTCTGCAAAGAGACTCAGGCTTACCTTCAAATGAACCCACACCTGCAGGAGGAAGCTAATAAACACGCTGGCACAGCCAGTTCCAAACTGATCACTCCCGACTTGTGGCTGCGCGACTGTCAAGAAACAATGAATGGGGGAACAACACCAGGAATATCCCACAGCGAAGATGAATCTTCACCATCAAACACAGGAACAGCAATTCCGAAATCTAGCAATGGACTAGAAGTTGAAGATTTAACACTTTCATCCAAAAGCGATCACTGCAATTCGTCCTATTCGAATGTTTCATTAAAAGACAGAAGTACACCACAGGAACAACAACGCAGTAGAAATCTGGACGATTCGCCTATGAGCAAAGATAAACGCTCTCTGGAAATGTGCAATGCCTTAGCTTCGTACCTGAGGGACGATAAAGAAAAGAACAATTTCGACCGCCGAAAGCGGAATTACGACAATGAAAAAGATCACTTTCGTAAAAAGCAAAAGATATCTTCTTTGAGGCACAGATCCAACCAACCAACTGAAGCACCGCCTGCACATCTGTCTACAACAACTCACTCTCCGCTAACTTTGCAAAACCATACCAGGTTATTCCAACCGTCAGCTTACCCTCCATCGCTTAACAGCACCAGTTCTCCAGTACCACCGGCAGCCCACACAAAGGCCCTACCACCTCACCCAGCAATGGCAGGTCCACTGTTGCCACCAGGATTGCCGCCACCACCACCACTTTTGAATAATGATTTTCTGCATTCGCCTTTCAGTTCTTCCTTCTTCCAGCCGCCTTCATTGTCACCACAACAACAACACCTGGACGCTATGTTGAGGATGCAATCTGGAATGAGACCAGGAGATCATTTTCCCCCACATCTCTTCCAGGAATCGATGCTTCCATTTCTGAGAAACATGCCGACGCAGCACAGTTCGAATCCGTTTTTGCAGCCGAATACGGTGATGTTGCCGTACCCAATATTCGTTCCTCTTCCAGTTCCTATACCAGTACCCATTCCGTTGACTAATTTTCTGCCAAAAGACAAAAAGCTAGCTACTACTATAGATACCAGCAAAAAGCTCCCAAGCGAAGATCTGGAAGCAGGTGAAAACAGCGACAGTTTAAATGTAGATTCTGAACCGGAAAGCAAAAGAGACACTGCTTCCACAAAATCAAACAATTCCGAAAATGATTCGAATGATACAGTTTCAAATAACACATCTGGAAAGGAAAGGCATACTCCGGCTCAGGAGAAATCTTCATATGCTGTGATTAATAATGATAGCAATTTGAATCGTTTAATACTGACAAGGAATAAACCACGATGAATAGAATACAGATATGTTTTTGTCAAGTAGTGAAAATTCGTATCACATGCAGTTTTGTAAAAGAACACTAATGACCGAAGAAAATAGTTGAGTTTCCCTTTTTTTTAAAATTTAAGAATAAAGTGAGAGAAATAGAGAAAAAAAAATTAGATGTGAAATATGTGTCATGGTTGTATCTTTGCAGATTGCTACTGTCTGTAAATTATTTAAATGTTTTATATGTATAGATTAACAGTGATATTAAATGACTTTTAGATCATAAACTGTTGTTTCATAAAAATAACCTCAATACATAATCGCATATACACAGTAAAATTCGCTCTTATTGTTCAATATTACAGCATCAAGTTACATAAAAATTGAAATTTTAATTAAAAGGTATTTTGAATCTAACCAAACAACTTAGCAAAGTGCAGGCATGCCTCCCCATCACATTCTTCATTTGATCAGGGAGGGTGGGGGTACATATTTTTGTATTATAATCTACAGCCAAAATAAGGCCACTCACTCTTGAGGAAAAAGTCAAATAAAAACACATGTTTACAAAGTTGTTGAAATGAAAAATGAATCTGTAATAAAATACAGAAATCTTAAACTCAACTGATCTCATAAAGAGTATTATCTATGATTGTAAAATGCCTAATTCTACCACTGTTTAAAATTATTCATAAAGGAAGTAAATAAAACAAAATTTGATAAGCTATATTTGTTAATAATATTAAACTATGAAAGTATGGATATTTTATTCGTAGATACTTTATGATATTAAACAATTTTCAGAAAAAAAACTATACAAGTCTGAAATATAAAATATATAATTTGAAGGAAAGTACATCAATAATACACATTTTTAATCAGTAGCAATAATGTGGTAACCATAAATGAACATCACCACTAAGATTCTTCAAGGGGGATGGGAAAGAAGGATTTGAATTTTATCTTTTAAAATTATATTTCAAATAGGAATAAAACATTTATTTTATTTTGTTTTATAATTAGTATATTTAATGAACAAATGAATGGTAAATAGAGCTTGATATGTACATCATTCAATAACTTACCAAAAGCACATTGAAAATATCACTTGTAGGACATTTATTCTGTTCATTCTGAGTAGCTTCATAAACAAAACAGAAACATCTCTTTTAGTGGAACAAAGAGTTTATCAAACTCTACAAACTAACTAACTTCAAAAACAAAAATACGTTAACACATATTTCTGTTCTTAATTCTATCAAAAAATATACTTAATTAAAAAAGAAATGATTTCCTTACCCATTTTTCTATTAATACACAATCTGCCAACTATAATATAATTTGCAATCATACACATCCAAGGCACTGATTATAAGTTGCTTCATAAAAGCTTCACAAAATAAAAGGCAAGAGTAAGATAATATGGGTAAATTAAATTATGGAATTGGTAACATACAATTCATTACTTTGTTAATCAACATGTTAAGCTCAAGATTTATAAACAATATAGCTAAAACATCTATTTATCTGCAATGATAGGAACTCGGTTGAAGTTGTGAGTAGAGTCATCACTGCCTCACTTTTCCATTACGAAGCAAAATTATTGCTTATGAAATGAAGTTATTTTGAAATCATAGCTTCTTTAAAACAACAAAGGAATTTATTTCACTACCAAAGTTTAACACCAGCTTAATAATGATGCTTTATCAATTAAATTAAATCATTCCTTCATCTATAATAAAAAAGTAGATCATAAATTAAACTACTTTTTAAAATTAACTATACACTTAAGCACTGCCAACTCTAACATATCAAACAATTTTAAATCAACTGAAGAAAAAAGATTTAAAAAGAAGTCAGGTAGAAAATAAACCTATTAAGAAATACTTGTGTATTGAAATTTTCATTTCTAAGACTAAATATAAAATTCATGTAATTCATTGAAATGAATTTTATTTTTTCAAGAATTCAATTTTAGCAAAGTTTTTATAGTATAAAGATAACAATATAAATTTTCTAGATCAATCAGATACTACATTGGGTCTAACATCAACAATACAGTGTTCATATTTATTACATGTAGCACCTCCTAATCAATGATTAGAAATATTTAATTGTATAGGCACTATCCTTTTTTAAGTAAACCAAATTTACTTTTTAAGTGCACTTTTGTTAAAAAATAATAATTAAAATATTGTTTTTTATAATAGCAATATAGTGAAAAACAAGCAGAGAATATGAGCAAAGAAATGAATCAGAATATAAACAGTACAGCTCTGAATATTAAAGTCGTCACAGATGTTAAAAAAGCCTAAATAAATTGTTTTTGTATAAATCAAAAATAAATTATAATACTTTCAAAGTCTTTATCTCATTAAGAATGACAAAATGATTTATATTTCATATAAAGTCATAATAGCTTATTAATATTTTGTTCTATATTTCCATGTTCTATGTTTTATTTATGAGAATCATCTAAAAAATATAATATTTACAGAGATATTGCAAAATAATAAATAAGTTCTAAAATATTCATGAAAAGAAATTCCTAACAAAAATGCAATTATTTGAAATGAAAATATTTTCAAATATATCCTGTAACTGAAGTCACCAAAATGAGAACCAAACATAAAGAAAGCTAAAAATAATCTTATCACAGAACAAGTGTTTTACATTGCCATCAACAAAAACAATTTAAAAACCTGAAAACAGTAAAATACCTTACAAATTTTACTAAAGTATAATTATTAAAATTTGAGATAAACCTGATTTATAAAAGGAAAAAAAAAAAAATTATAAGATTCCTTCATCTATAAAATAGATTGAAAATAAATTATAATTAGTCATCTCTCTTCCAATAAATAATTTTTTTAAAAATCTGAGAATGAAAAATTTTAAATTCTGAAGTTTCAATTATCAGAACCAATTAGATGTCAAGCTAATATTTATATAGTATAAATAAGACAAATGTTTAAGGCAGAATGAGGGGATAAAAATAAATATTCAAATTTCATAATAAATATTCAATATTCTCTCACATTGACACTATTCAGCCTAATCCAATCTATATGCCCAAGATTTATATACTCGTCAGGAAAGACTCTCCATTAATTAACATTTAATAAAACAACCAAATAAGACATTTTTCTAAATTTTCTTACATGAAATACAAATCATCCAGCTCAGTTTTTACATAATAAGGAGTCAAGTCTAAATTCATAACAGAAATAATGATTTACAATAATGTTTTTCAATTCTAAATATGTTTCACTTAAATCTTCCCTTCCCTCTACTTCTTAATCTGGCCATGAAAATATAGCAAATACTGCAACCCCCCTCCCCCCGTTATAACTTCTATACAGAAAATGAATAAGAAAATATCGATAATAACCTATTTAGTAGCTAGTTTATTATTATTTGATGACCATAATATATTGGTATACTAGACTATTCAAGTATACAGCATGATATTAAAATAAAAAAGGTGATGATTTATTAACAAAGCATATATGTACATTTTCCAAAATCAGAAAACAAGCAAATTGAGTTTGAGTTAGACGGTCAAAATATACTACTATTTAGTATGCATTTTGCCTTCCTCGGCGACTATCATGCCCTCTATAGGTAGGAGGGGTAATGGCAATATCTAAATAATCTCCGATTTGAAATCTGCATGATGCTAATGTTTTATTATCATCAGGGAACTTTTCCCCAGAGCACGTTCGTCCAATTTCTCTCATTCTATATCCAGGACCTCTAGCCTCTGGAAAGACTAGAGCAAAATCAAAGAAAGTTCCTTTACGCCGAGCATCTGGGTTGACTTCTTTCACTAAATTAGTCAATTCTTTTAAGGTAGCATCCAACCTGAAATTGGATAAGATTTCATGCAGAAAATTAAAAGAAAACAAACCAGTACATCAAAATCGGTAAACACAACGAAAGAAGGAAAATTAACATATTTATAAAGAGTTTGATCTCCAAGTTACATAATATGATTATTTCAACAAGAAAATGATGTTGCTTGTTAATCTTATTTTTATTAATAGAAAGTCAATTGCTGTAAATGTACTAGATTTATTTAATTATCACTTTTTTTTTTTAATACGTTATCTTTACAACAATAATAACAAATGAAAATTAACTTAACATAACCATTTTTCACCACTTTTGGAATGCATATTTCCCAAAATTTGCTGAACAACCAAATAATTATTCAAATTGTATGAAGTTGCAGTAAATAAGACTTTTAAACAAGTTCAAAGATTTGTTGATGCTCTTAGCAGATTTAAAATTATTTACATTAAATTTAAAAATTGGGAATATATGGGAAGTTAATTCAGAAATGGCAAAATTAAATGTGTAAAAAAAATGAAAATAAAACATAGAAGCTAGATTTAAGATAAAATTTACATTAAAAAAAACAATTTTCAATTCTTTACGACTTTTAATTATAAAGACATCATAATTACAATTTTAAAATAATTTCATACACGTATTTTAAATACTTTTTTTCATTATTTATGACAAAATAATAATAATAATACAAATTACAAGAAAGATATTTATGCAGCCTTTTCTTGAAGGTTGATTTTAAAAATTTCAATCAGTGAAATTTCAGTTAAATACAACTGCAAAATAATTATAACAGCAATATAAAAGGTAATAAAGAAACTGCAGAAGCAAAAAATTTATGAAGTACTATATAATAATTTGGGAGTATTATCAAAAAGAGATGTACAGCATCAGTATGTGCCACACACACACACACAAAAAGAAAAGACAAATAAGGATATAGAAGAGCTCAGAATTTTGACTGTCTTGCAAGACAAATTAAAATACAATTAATTATATTAAATAATCACAGATAAGTATTCATTCAAATTTTATGGATATTTTCCAAACAAAATTTTAGGTGATTAGAAAAGTATATCAGCATAAAAAGTAGATCTTGGCACGAAATGTAGTCTGAATAAATCACATTGTAATCAATGCAGAGTGTAATTTCATTCCATAGATGCAAATTTAAAAAATGGGCAAAATTTATTTTAATCATTATTTGACATAATGATGTTAAAGGAGGATGCTGTTCACATTAACATTTTATATTTTCACATCTGCTTAGGTATAAATTTTTTTTAAAAAATTATTTTTGATAAGAATTAAGTTTAAAAATAATAGATGATGTAGGTGAATTAATATAAGTATTCAATGCCAATACAAAACATGAGGGGGGAAGGTCACTTTTAAATTAATAGATAAGACAAAAAGAATCAAATAATAATACTTGCAAACAAAACATGTATTGAATTAATCAAATTTTCAGCATTCAGAGTTAACATTATATAATAACTCAAATTTCAGATACATTACAAACACGCAATGAAATTTGTTTATAAGTACTAAAAATATCACATTAAGTATATCAGATTAATTTATTAATCTATTGCACATCCATGACAAAAAAAGTGAATACCAACTAAACCAGCAAGAAAATAAATAATTAGATGTAGTGCATAGTTATACTCTTCAATGTAAAGCCATGTAAATTTATAATATTTTGGAAGTACATCAAAATGATGAATGGAAAAAAATGTAAGATTTTTAAATTAGTGCAAAAAAAAAAAAAAAAAAGATAATGATCTGCTATCAAAGTCAAATAATAATAATATAATAATTTGCAAACTCATGATAACAAAGATACATATAACAGACTCAGTTGAAGTTGAACATAATCTAAAATGCCAGTGAATAAGATAGATTGTCAAGCTTTAACAACCAAGTTGTACAATTCAGGTTATATCAAACAAAAAAAAATATTCTCTTTTACATTTTTTTTTTCTGAAAAAATGTTTGTCTATCAGCCGAGCATTTTTTTTATATAGAAAAAATGTTGACATTATACACAAAAAATGCTATACAACTTTGTTCACATGAATATTTTGTTTCATTCAAATAAAATTACTAGACATTCGTTTTAATTTAGTTTAAATTTATTCTTTCATATTAATTATCTGTTAGTAAATTATCAAGAAGCAATTCCAATCAAATTCACTTAAAATAAAGAAAGTAATCATGCCATAAAACAACTTATATTAGGATTAGTAGAAGTGTTACAACCAGAAGAAGGCCAATATTAAAAAACAATGGATTAGCAATAAATTAATACACAAAATATAAGCATTCAATGACTTAAGTTCAGACTTAAAATAATTTATTAAACATATATATTTTGCAAAATAATGTTAGCATAAACAACATTAAGGGTGAATCCTGATTTTTTAACTATAATCATTAAATACCCATTAAGACAGAATAAAAATCACTGAAGGAAAAATGAGAAAACATTCTGAAATGGATTGCTTCAAATATAAGGTGAAAATTACAAAACATAATATTTTAAATATACTGATAGATATTAGAATTTTTGAAAAATTCAAACTAATTTTCAAGTTAACTTACCAAGTGTAAATCTGAAGCTCATTGGGTGGGACATTTCCTCTTACAAATTCACTAAGTGAATGATGTCTCCCATTATTTAAGAAAACTCTAAGTAGGAGAGGGCAAGTCTGGAAACAGAATAAAAAATTGTTGAAAAACAAATTTTTAAAAATACATCGATTGTTAATGACTGTAATCCAATGAAAATTAATTAATTATATAAAACATAGTATTTTTTTAGATAGTTTATAAGGAGAATAATAAAAAAAATATAAAACTGCACTCAGAATAACAGGAAATAGTTCACTAGCTTCCTTACAATATAAGTAGCAATTATGACATTACAAAATATTTTTTTATTTTCTGTTAAAAAATAATTTTTAAACTATAGTTTGAACACAATTATTTATTTAAAGTATTATCCTATTTGAAATTATTTTTACTCAATTAAAGCCATTAGCAGTCTACATAAAATGGTAGAAACAATTTTATAATTAGATTGTTGTAACAACATCATTATAATTTATAAATGTTACACTACTTCTTTTATACTTATCCCTCTCCATTATAACTATTACAGAAGGTTATTAAAAATATGAGTACAACACACACACATTGAGCTTTAATATTATAGATTATAGCTATTTTCTTACACAAAACACTTGAACACCAACAAACAATAGTAATAATTAGAGACAGCAGCTTCCAGCAGTAGAGTAACACATTTTTTAAAAATTAATTCTTCTGAAGATGAAAAACAATTAGCTGTAATCAAGAGAAGATTAGCATTTCATATTATAATTCATAACCTTGCCCACTTTGCATACATAATCCATGATAAGGAAACTCAAGAGCATATCAATTATTCAAATATTTCTGATAAAATTTATATTATTATTATTTCACTTCAAAATATATCATCCAAGTTTTTCATAACAATATTCAATTAAATTTTTGTTTACCATCATTGGATATAATATTTGTATTAATTTTAATTAATATTCCATATTTAGAGAACAAAAATATTCATACATAAAAGAGATAAATCTTTTCTGTAATCAAATGAGAAAATGACTAATAAAATTTAAGAAAGTCTAACTTAGAAAATCAACACAATATATATTATATTTGAATGGATTGGAAAAATTAAACATTTTCTAAAGTACATAAGCTTATTAAAATTCAAATAATTAGTTTTAAAGAGAGATAGATTGAATAATTGATATAAGATAATAATTGATATACTTATATATTACATACAAGCTCATACAGATTATTAAATGGTAAATATATATACAGTGGCTCAAAAAATTGAGAGTACACCAGACTTTTACTTGGTAAATCTGACTTTAAATATAAATAATACATTACCAATAAGTGCAAACGTGTTTTTCCCCCATTTTTTCTCGCATAACAAATGGTTTAATTTAGAGTAAAAGTAAAGAAGAATCAACAAAAAATTTCTAAATTGAAATGCTTCAGAAGCATTTTAAATAAACATATGCAAAATATCACCTAAAAAAAATTAAGAGTACACCACTGAAATTTTTGCAATAGCTCGCATAGAAACAAAATGTCACTATTAAGTTGCGTGTCTTTTGGATCTAATAAAGGCCTCTAAACTTCCTGGCAATGATTCAACCAATTTTTAGTAGTTTTGAAGATATTTTGCCCATCTTTCTCACACTTGTTTTAAGTGGGTTTTGTTTCTTATTTTGTGCTCTTGTGCCACTTTTTCGAGTATGATCCATAAATATTCAATCTCATTGATGTAGAGTTACTGCTGTAACCATGAAAAAGACACCATATATTGATGTTTATGCATTTTGTTTGGGGTCGTTTTTCTGCTGGAAAATAGAATTTCCATCTAAACCCAAATTTTTAGCAACTTTTCTTCAGATTGCTGTGAAGTATATTCAAGTAAACCATATAATTTATAATGTTCTCCATAAGAATTAAATTTATTGAAGCCATGTAACCTCAAATCATGATGAAGTTACCACCATATTTAACTGTAGGATGTAAATTTTTTGGATCCAAAACAGTATAAGGCTTTTTTCATCTGGTGCGATGACTGTCACAGACAAAAATGTCGAGTTTTTTTTCATCACTAAATACAACTTTCTTCAAAAAGTTATTGGTCTTCAATTGATGAGTTTTGCTAACTTCAAATGACTTTTCTGAATTCAAAAGCTGATGAACAGTTTCTCTCTAACAATGCAACTTTTATATCCAGCTCATCTAATTACTTTTAGCACAATTTTGGTAATTAACTTCAGCTTAGAGTTTAAGAAATTTCTGCAGCATGTTGTATGAATCATATGGTTACAGAAAATCTAATGGGAAGTCCTAAAAATTTGGAATTATATGGAAAATTCCTTTTTCAACAGAACAATGACCTCAAACAGAATGAACGTAGCGTGAAAATGTGGTGTCTTTATCATGGCAAAAGCACCTGCACACACTACCACGATACCCTTATGTCAATGCCGTTGAGTATTCATGGGCTGAAGGGTGGCACAAAAACAAAATAAGAAACAAAACTTAAAACAAGTGCTGCATGAAAAATGGGGTAAAATAAATTCAGAACTAACAAAAACTTGTTGAATTGTCACCACTATGTTTAAAGACAACTGTAAGAGCCAAAATACATGCAACTTAACAGTGACACTTTGTTTCCATGCGGGATATTGCTAAAATTTGGTTAGTGTACTCTTAATTTTTGAGACAAAATTCTGCATTTTTTAATTTGAAATACTTTTCAAACTTTGCAATTTAGCAGCTTTTTGTTGATTTTTCTTCACCTTTACTCTAAATTAAATCATTTGTTATGTGTAAACATAAAAATATGTTTGTACTTCTTGGTAATGTGTTATTCATGTTGAAAGTCAGGGTTATCAAGTAAAAGTAAGGAGTAGTCTCAATTTTTCAGTCACTGTTCATATAAATTAGGATAACTGTTTCATTTAAATATAGTTGATCCAAAAGAGAAATGCACTAAAAACAACTTATATACATGAATTAAACTTATATAGATATACATATAATTTATATATCAATAAAAGGTGTTTTTTTAAATGTTTTTACCACATTTTGTTGATTAATTGGTTTAGGTTACTTTTTAGATAAAATTACTTCTAATACATATTTATTAAAAAGTTTATCAAATCATACTTAAATTATAGTTTCATTTATTAGGCATTTGACAACAATCATAACTTACTTTTTCACGATCAATAGAAACCGCTTCAGTTTTCTCTTCGACAACAGATTCCATCGTTCTCTAGGGTAGAAAAAAAGTCCATATAATATTGCAGGAAGAATGACAAGGATGTAAAACAAAAGTGTATTAAATCCAATTTTTATTCAAAATTTAAAAAAAAAAGAAAATTACTTTTTGAAGTAAATACTTTTTGTTAACAAAATTGTTCGATACAAATCGCTAAGGAAAAAAACGCCGAATCTTGTTTATTGTTGCTTGTATGGTTATCAGTTAACGTTTCGCCGCAAATTTTCAAGATTCGATAAATTCATATTTAAATTGGAAACGTTATTTTAAAAACCTATATATTTTTTAAAACTATAAATGAATGAAAAATACTAAATTTTGATTTTTTATGCATTCTATCAGATTAAAAGAAAATAAAGTCACGTGAAAAAGAATGCATATTATAACATAAAAACTGGCAATTCGGAATTTCGATAGTTTCGTTTTAATTTTGTTTGCCTTGAGCTTGGCTTGTAATTTTTTTGAATTATTTTTTTTTAAATAGATAAAGTTGAATTACAAAAAGATTAACTGTCATCTGGACATAGCTTCAACATATTTCATCGATTTCATAGTAGATAATTGAGAAGCATGTCCTGAAATAATCTTTATAAATAATGCTCATAGCCTAAGTAATTTTATGAAGTCATTTAAACATTGTGTTAATTGTAATTTATTTTAGTCTGTCTTAAGCTTATTATCATAAAAATGTTTAAAATTGATGATTGCTTCAAATCTGATATTTTCAATGAGATACTTTTAAAACGTTTTGAAGAAAAATTCAACCCTGAGATCAGTTCTCGTTTATGGATGATTCCTGGCCATATAATTTTTACAACGGAAAATACAAAAGTTCACACTTGTGATGCAAGGCCTTACGATTTCAGTTCATCTCCCAGCGAAGCTGAAACTGATGAGCTTTTGGTAACATCCTCCACAGTGCTGGATATATTCTTTGATTCTGAAAATACATCTACTCGTATGTTTGTTGTGCTCACAAATGGTGATGTTCAAATCTTTGAATATCGAACTTTGTTATTTGAATGGGCCAGAATTGGTTATTTTAATGTGAATATAGTTTCGCCCAACAGTAATAATAATCATGTACTGATTACTCAAACTATGATATCACAGCATCAAAACATGATATATTGGTCTCAAAGAACAGGTTCTACAGATGCATGTTTTGATTTACACAAGCGAGAAATTCCGTTAAATGGAGTGAGAGAGATTACTCAAAGTGCTATTGGTGTTCCTCAAAAATTATTAAAAAATTGTCCTGTATTTGATCTGGTTGAAATCAGAGATAATATTTGTATCATTCCCCATCTGCCAAATTCCGTGAATTTGTATATTATAATTTCTGCTCGTTTGCATATTTGGTTATTTCACATTGATGGAAAATTGTTATGGAGAGGTATTGTTGGGGATGGTCCTGTAGATTTTATATCTTTGTGTACAAAATCAATTGGTTTATGGAATCAGAGTGGAAATGTAAAAGTATGCAAATTGTTAGATCCCGTAAAAAATTTTGCTTATGTTTTAAACAACAATGTGTTAATATCTATATCACCAAATGGTGAAATACGTAACAAGATTAATTTAGAAATTACTTCAGATGAAGTACAAGACTGTTTTATCATGCAAAATATCATCTGTCTCTTTAAAGATAATAAGTATTTACAGATTCACAATATTGATGATGGTCAGTTGGTACAGTATTTTGATTTAACAGAATACTCACCAATTAATGGTATATGGCATAATTCTACTTGTATCCCAGGTATTGGATTTTATTCAAAACATAGGTTATATAAGTTGTGTTATAAATCTGTAAAATCTTTACTCATGTCAGATCCACCTTGCAATTTACATTCTTTAAATTTATTGAAAAAACAAGAACATTTTCACGTGTTTTCTCTCTTAAGGGATGTTGTGCATCATAAATTTGATTCTTGTGATATTCCTGCTTTGAAAGCAATACCAAAAGTGCTACAAAGTAAAGCACTGCTTTTAGCTGTGCAGCAGTCATGTAGAGAAAATAAATTCAAGTCCAATGATTTTCCTGTAAAAAACATGAACAAGGTCATTTCTGAAAATGAACATGAATTTCCACGAACTAAATTGAACGAAATGCTAACTCCATTTGTTGAATGTTACCAGAAATTAGAAAAGTGTAAGACAACTCTTTAAATCGTGGGGATTATCTCTTCTTTATTAGTTTATTAGCAATTCATTGTAAAGAAAAAAGGTGGGATACTATTCCATTAGCTGATTCTTAGACAAAAACCTTAGTAATATTTTATTATATCTTAATGTCAATATTCAACTTACAATAATTGTGGTATATCAATAAAAAATTCCATAGTAATTAGGTTAGTGCCAGTGGTATTGTTAGTTTAAAATTTACTTTACTTTTAATAAAGAAGCAATTAAAGAAAGTATAAATGAGTCAATGACAATAATCTTGAGCTAAAAAACTGGTATTGTCTTTGGCACCCTAATGTAAAGTTTTTTTTTTCTAACAGTTTAAAGTATTGAAAGATTCAATTTAAAAAATTGTTTTATGTGAATAATCCTGAAACTTTCTAAGTCTAAGAAAGATTTTATATTTAGAGATTATATTTTTAGAATTTTTAAAAAAATAGAGGATAATATGTTTATCAAAGATTTCTATTTTTATTTATTTAAAAAATTTTTAATCGAATATCAGAAAATCCAGATTAAATTAAGTACTTTTAAATTAATGATTATTAATTTTAACAGCACCAGCTTTAAAATTGATGATAGCTATTACTAGAAATGCAATAAAATGATTATTCTAGTATGCCTTGTGATCTAAATATTTAGTATATGGAATAACATATCGAAATAAATCTAATTGCTTTAAATTTTTCCTTGTTGCATCATTCTTTTTTTCTTTTTCACTTTTTTTCCCCTCCTTGAACATAGATTTTTATTCGTATATTTCTAAATTATATGCCATTACTTTATCTTATAAATCTTTTTAAAAAATTAGCTGCATCATTAATAATTGTTTTTAGATTATTTTTTTTCATTTGTATCCTCCATTTCAACCAAAATATCCTAGATCTCCATCAATAAATTAAAAAGTATTCTTGCCATTCCAGCAATATGCATATATAGAAAGTTAAATACAATAATGGGTTATTAATTCAAAATAAAAGATTTATTGAATTAATTTATAAAATTTTAATGAAATATATCTAGAATTTTTCTTCCAAATTAATATTGAAAAATTTGATTAAAGTAATCATTTTTCTTTATAATATCATATGAATTAGGGCTTCTTGTTCAAGAAAGCTGTAACTATATGCATTAATATCCTGATTCTGAAAATACTTCAAAAGATTTCAATAATAATAAACTTGCAAAAAAAAATTAAATGAGAATTCAGTGGTTTAATTAATAATTAGTAAAAATCAATATATTGGAAAATAAAATTAATATATACTAGCCGTTTTTGGCGACCAGCTGGTTTGCCCATCTTAATGTTCATTAAAATTTTAATAATTAAATGTTTTATGTAACTCCTATTTTAATAGTTTCTTCAACAAAGTATTTTAAAACTTCAAATTTTGGTAGTCATATAATTCACTCATAATATTATTAAGGCTTCAGCCATAAAGTAATATCTATCTCTATAATCTTCTGTTAACTCCTGCAGAATTTGTGTTTAAATTATAAAGTGGAAATGATTAATCTGCAATTAATATCAGAACATTTGTTATCTGAAACGAAAGTTGTTATTTTTAAAATATGTAAACTGAAAACAGACTCATTTATTTGTTTATTTAAACTTTACGTGCACTAAAGAATATCTTTCTTAATTAATGTAATTTCTTAAGAAATTTTCACATTTTTTTCTCATATTCTTTATAGATGGATCGATTAATTAACAATGTTTTGTTTTAATTGCTTCAAACACAAAGAAAATAAACAGAATCGTTTGAAATAATCAGCCGAAAATATGTTAAACTTAACCTCGTTTCGTGGAGGAAAAAATCTGAAGCCTTACTCATTTGGCGGGAAAGTTAATTTATTACAAGTATAGATTATTTTTATTAATCATTATTTTAAATATAATCCCTAAAGTTTAAATCATTGATTTTTAAACTTGTGTAAAAAAGCTTGTTTCTTTATTAACAAAACATTACGAAGAAATTTTATTTCAAATTTAATTTTACTTGATTAACATGTATAACATTGCTTTAATATATTTAAGTCAACATTTCATAATTCATTTAAATGTTTTGATAATTTTTACTTCGTATTTTCGTGAATTCATGTGAAAATGGCACGTTGTCCAATTCCCCCCCCCCCACATTGTAAAGAAAATTTGAATAAATAAATAAGTTTTATAATACGATATTTGCATTGTAGATATTATTATAAATGAAAACTCTTCACATCATGAAAAATCAAAAATTTGTATACATATTTATCTTATTCTTTTAAGTGAATATTTTAATTCAATAAGCATAAATTCAAAATATAATCTTATAACCAAAAATGGCTCAAAATATAATTTATACTTAAATTACTCAGTTTGTTTGATAATTAAATTAACATATACATTAAATTTTAAATGCTATTCCGCTTTATTTAATGATTAAAAACATATAAAGTGAAAAAAAAGGGGCTAATTTGAAAATATATAAATTGAAAATCAAATTTCAAAATGAATTTGGAAAAATTAACTCTTTTGAGTAAAATGTTCTGCAAAGAATATTTATTGTACGTGAACTCTGCAAATTTTATCAAAATCTTAGCATTAATAAAATAGTTTAAATTGTTTTTTAGAATAAACTTTGATTGTTTTGTCTTAATATTAAATGAATCAATTATAAAAAAAATCTATAAAATTTAAGATTGGAAAAATTTTTATTAACCTGTTTGCATCACATAGAAAGTGGAAAATTGATCACCAAACATTTGCTTTATTTTATGAATATGAAAATGTTTCAAAACATCCGAAAAACAAGTTAATATCAACAAAGAACTCATAATTTTACTATAGATACAAATATATTCTATTAATGCTCTGTACTTACTAAGACCTGGAAAAATATATACTCTTGTGAGCAAGATAGATCAACAGAAATTCCTATTTTTAAGTATTATACAATATTAGTCTCCTCAGGTGGCCAGCTGATTTATTGGAGATATTGGTTGTAATTCATTTCAATTAAATCGCTTAGACACAATTTTGTGATTTAAACAAATTGTCAGGTATTAAAACTGTGTCTGTCATCCATCCATTGTACATATGAACTTTTCTAATGGAAAAACCAATTCCATGATATGTGTAATTCATCTCTAAATTTATTTATTTAGTGATATTGTAATTTCACTTTTTTTATTCGTCCTGTGAAGTACATAGATAAATAGAATCCTTCAATTTTCTTCAGTGCAACGATTTCATTCACAATAATGAAAATATTATTCTAAAATATACTTAAAAATTTGATTAAATTTGCACTAAAGAATTTTACTGCCGCAAAATTGTCATCAATAAAAAAATAATTTTGCTAGACTTTAAATGGGCTTAAAAATAAATCTTCATCTGGAACATTTTTGGTAGAAATATCAAAATGAGCTTATTTTTTTAATTAAAATTTTATTTGAACTTTTAAAAAAATAGAGCAACAAAAACAATCCGACTTGTAGAGGGCCAAGATACACACACATTCATCTCTGTTACAAGTATAGATAATTCTAAAATTTATCTAGATTAATTTTGTCTAGTTATATCACCATCTTGTAACGTCTTTATCTGGTCCGATCAAGTAAAGGCTAGCGTTTTAATCAAATTACTTTATTTACAGAAAAAATACTATTTATCGTCTAGGTTAAATGAAAAGTCCATGTGGAACACCACAAGAATAGTTCCTCGAAAAGTTTCGGAGACACTCACGAGAACAGCTAACCGGCCGTCAAAGTCTGACGCTGGTACAGGGGTTAGCCCCAGGAATCCACCGAATTCCTCGGGTGGAATCTTCTTTCGAACCCTCGGCTTTCACCGATCTCTCCTCTCGACCTCTTCACCAAAAAAATAAAGAAAAAAAAAAAACTCCTCGTCTCTCCTCTTTTCTCTCTTCAAAACCCTCGCCTTTTCTCTCTTCCTTCCGACTCCACCTCTCATCCACATTGGAGCATTTGGGCTGCCCATTCTCCAATCGTCGTTCAGCAAAAACTTCATTGGTCTACAGTTGACCACAGGAATGTTCGTGGTCCATAATGCAGGATACACATCTGTGTCGCGGACACGATTAGTGCACAGGTGGTCCTTTATCCGGACTCACGCTAAAGTGCCAGATGTCCGTTCTTAGAAGGAGGGTTCTCCACTTGTCCATCTATAAGAAATTACACTGCCATAAAACGTCGCCATTGAGGAGACCAGTTTAGAAATGGCTGTTATGGTGCCTGTGGAAAAGAAACCACATTGCTCAGGCCGGGGAGAAGCTGAATCTTTACAATCTCATTTTGAAGAAACGGCAGAGCTAATTTGGGACAGATATCTTAATTTTGAATTATTAATTACAAGGGTTAGTTAACTATGGCCTGAAATCCATTACATACATCCGTTTCCAAAATTCAAAGGGTTGATATTTTGCCCACCCATTTGTTTGTTTCGTGACAAAGCGAAATTAGAACTGAAAAAGTAATGTTTTAGTTAAATGAAATTTACTTCGTCTTCTTGTCACTAAAATTCTAATTTTCTTCATCAAATTCTATTTTTAATTCTAGAAAAGAATGGTTGATAGGATTGTTTTCATAATATTACAAAGTAAAAGCAGATGTCAAATTATGTAAGTACCAGAAAGTCGGGACCACACCCGCCGCTTTTTTTTAAATACTAAACCTTAAAATTTTTTAGAAATTTATATATATATATGTTGAACTAGTTTTTTAAAACCAGGTTTCACTTTTCTTAAGATCAGGTCTGATCCTTAGGAATTTCTTCATGCTTGCAGAATATCTGTTTTTTAATTTTTTCAAACTTACATTCAACTTAACTTAATAGGGCACTTAACACTTATACTCACACTTAATGGGGCACTTAACACTTACACTCACACTTAATGGGGCACTTAACACTTACACTCACACTTAATGGGACAGCGGTGGCCTGGTGGTAAGGTTTAGGCTTCGGAACCGGCGGGTTTCAGGTTCTCGTTATCTGACCATGGTTTAAAATGACGTGGCCCGTCCCAAAATAGCCCTCGTGTTGCTTTAAAACGGTACGTTAATATAACTAAACTAAACTTGGCTGCCATAATTGCATACAAATAGCTCTGCAAACTTTTTATTAAATCATACACTTTTGTTGAATATATATATATAGATAGATATAATCTCTTAATATATTTTAAATCTTAAGTACTTTTCTCATTTTTAGATTTAATCCATGTTAACTTCATTATAATGTTTCTCTTACTTCCTGATCCAATTTGCACTTCTTATTTAATAATTTTTAACAGTCAACAACTCCGAGCTAAAGGATAAAAATTCCTGATGCTTACTAGCTTCCTTTAAAGATATCCCTTTCCTGCTTTTATGAGTGTTCTCTACCAAAATTTCACAGTAATATCACTAAAGGGAAAAATTTCTCTTTTGTTCTTGTATCGTGATGTAGACATACAGATTCTTTTATTTCTTATACAAATTATGCCTTTCAGGATGAAATAAATAAAATTACAACAGTTTCTTCTTTTCGGCCGCACACTGCTAAAATATGTTTCAATATACATTTTGATTTAGACTTGCATTTAAATTTAACCCTGTTGTACATAATTTAATAAACACCGATAAGGTGAATAGGATTCAAATGTTTTATTATTTCAATTAGGAGCAGTATTTTCTGTTAAAAGCTGATATTGATTAAACGAAAATCCATTTAAAAAATGTCTAGTTTGAATGTTTAGACGAGCTAAGAGGCCCCCATAACTTGCATTTAAAATTCTTTGCAACTTTTCTAAAAACCAATGTTATTGTATCCTCGAAACTTGCCCGTTCAGTCTCCTATTCTCTAATAAAAGCAATATCCCCCTCCATAATCAGAAGAATTTGAGCAAAGCAACACAACACGAGAGTTCAGACCCCCTCTCCCTTCAAAGTACCTAATAAACTTCTTTATACTTAGATGGATATGCGAAGAAAAACAGAGTATCAATTCTGATTTTTTTTTAATCATTCAAAATCAAATTTGAAACAAAATTACAATTTTAATAACCAAATCACGTACCAAATTTTATATCACACACACACACACACACAGTTCTGTTGGGCTATGCAAGGCAAATGTACAGATTAACAGCGGTCAATCTTGAAAAATTTATAGATTTTGATATAGAGCCCGCATTTCAGATGAAATTTGATGCACAATACCTATCTAGTTGTTCATGTTCTTAATTCACTTGGATATCGTATTCACTTGAATAAACTAATAGTTCTAAATTAACTATAGACATAATTCTAAAAAGAGTTTTTTGGACTCAGGGATATCTGAAACATGAAGAGTTAAAACACTTGGGTCGAATTTTTTATCGATTATTAAAATTTTATTTATACATCTCGTATAAGAGGAAGTAAAAAATAAATGAATAATCAAAAATTTATACTTAGTCTGTAAAAACTATAATTTCTTAATCTGTACGTAAATATTGATATTTATTTGAAGTATTCTAAATAGGCCTATTTTATCCCATATTTGATGGGATCCAGGCAATAGAAATTTGGTATCTGTCAAATGTTACCCTTTAATATATATTTTGTGTAATAAAGCGTATTAAAAGTCAAAATGAATCTTTACTAGCCATTATTCATTGATAAATTTTTGCCCTTTGTTGGGAAATTCGTATTAAATAAACACATATCAAATAAAATTTATTATTAATTTGATAAAAATAAATAAAGTAAGAAAAAGTTGAATAGAACTAATATATCCCTCAACAGCTTTTTTTTAAAAAAAGAATTTTATAACTGTTTGAAAGTAGAATCCTTTTTTTTTTCTCTGACGAAAATAAAATTCAAATAATTAGCATTACTCGTTAAAAATTTTAGAAGAAATAATTTGACAGAATACAACTTACTTTGGTGGAGACGTGTTTAACTGGAGCCATACTTGAAGACAGTTGCATAAAAAAAAATTCAATAACTTATGAAATCAGCAAATGTAAAAAAGGTTAAACTGTTGCTAGATTGAAGTTTGCATATATTTTTATACACATTCCACGAAAATAAGCAGTTTCGCGTGAATATAAGATTACCAATCCATTTCAGTTCCAGGAGATTATGAAAGTTAAACTCTTACATGTGTGCAAATGAATGAGATTTTCATTTTAGAATTTGACTAGGAAGTTGGAGCTACTAGCGTTTCTCTAGAACTCTGATTTAAAAATTCAAGGAAGCGCGGGGTTGGGGGGAGACGATAGCCAAAGTTTTTTCTTCTTAATTAGTCATTCTAGGTTACGAAATAGAAGAATCAATAACGCATAACCAAGGATCAATGACGCATATATTCTATTAGAAACTTTCAGGGATTCAAAATGGAAAATAAAGTATTGGAATAAGATGCAATGAAATATGATGTCAGAGTTCGAATTTCGTCACAGTAATACTTCTAAGAATCAAAATATGGCGAGAATTGGTTAATCTGGTCATTTGATCATTATTAAAAGAATATATTATCATAATAATTGATTGCACTACTGAGAGTGGATATTAATCTAACAACTCACAATGGAAAAATATTTTGTTCTTTCAGTTTAAGTTTGCAAAAATATTTATTGAATGTATTAGCATATAATAAAATACAACTCAGAAAGTTTTTTTAGAGCAAGAACATTGTTATTCAATAATAATAATGAAAAATAATGGACATTATTATTTTCTAAACAAAAATAATCAGTAATCTTTTTATTACCTGCTTCAATTTATATCATTTCTTATGATCATTTGCATCTCTTTTTCCAGTTTTTTTTTTTGGCATGGGGGGGTACATAATAAAATACTAGTGATCTTCAAAAGGGCTAAAAACATTTTTCTCCCTTTATGTTTATTATTAATATCTTTTCTATTATCCTTTGTTTTTATTGTCATTTATATTTCATTTTTTTGTCATTTAACTTACACAGTATAATTCTATCCATATAGGCAGGCTGAAATTCTACAAATCACTATTTAATAAACACTCCATCTATCTCATTTTTCAGATTTTACAAGGAAATAAATATTTTGCAGGCAATAATGAATATGAGGGATGTGATAGTATACTACATAGGGGGATGAACATAACCATATATAACATGTTAAGGAGGGAAAATGGGGTAATGCTATATTCTTTCTTTTGTCAAACTCAGATAAGTGATGTTTTATAAGCAATGAAATACTCCCATCCCAATAAAGAATATATTTTTCATACTAAAGCCTGCTATATATTATATTTTCAGATCTCCTACTATAGACAAGTACTTTATAAATGTTTACTGCATATTATATAGATCATTTTAAGATTGAAAATATTTGTAAAATTGTTATTATTTTATAATATAAAAATTTTTTAAAAAAAGAAACTATAAATTTTATTTTAACAAAAATGAATTTCATTTATTTTACAATGTTTATGATTATGCTAATGTGAAAAACTAAAAGAAAGCTAACTCTATGATCAAGAAGGAAAAGAAATAATTAGTTTTTTTTTTTGAAATTTCAAAATTTTGGCAAAGCAAATTATTTACCATTTTATTAAAATTATATTTCTGTCAATGAATTTATAAAATAAATTCTACTGCACAGACTACACATATATATTAGACACACAAAATTAAAAATGATTTGAACTTCAGGTCCTAAACATCATAATATGATCATATTTTAAGTTGCCTCACTTGTCTTTATTTTATATGATATAATGGATTTTTTTAAACCATACTTTTAATTAAAGTATTAATAACACATACACAAAAATGCATCTAATGTTGTCAATCATGTCTATGTATAAACCGGTGGTTCTCAACTGATTTTTTATGAGAGCTGATCTAGTAATGCATATAAAAAGTAAAAAATAATAAATATCTTTTTTTTTTAAAAAAAAAAAGTAAATACAGTATAAAAATGCAACAAAATAGACTTTTTACCATCCAAAAAATTTTTAGGATGCAAAGTTTCCTTTGTGAGCATTCAATCTTGAAATTCTCCCACCACCACATAAGTAGTGATCCATATATGATTAAATTTTTTGCTTACTGGTCCCCAAAGTTATATGGCTTAGGAACCACTAAAATATAGATATTATGGCTAACACTCACTAAAAACAGATAACATAAAAATGATTTTTCTATCATAATATGCTTCAAAGTTATTGAAGAGAAAAATTTTTGATTTCTAATTAAACATTGAATTAAAATTTTTTAAAAATCTATAATTGGTGAGAATCTACTATCAAAAAAAGTAAATGCACATTAAAATCTGTAGAAATTTTTATGGCATGAATTTCATTTAAAGCACCATGTGATTTATGGGTAGTATGTTAGACTATAAACATTATCCAGTTAAAATATAAGCAAGAATTAAATATATATATTTATTTATTCTTTTAGTTAGAATATTCAATACATCCATATTTTTCAAAGTGCAAACATGGTTAAAATCACTTAATTTCAGCAAAGCTACAGTGATAATTGAAATTCATTCTTAATGAATTAACTTTGAAGTAAACAAGCCCCTTAATTATAAAACTGTGTTAATTTGCTTTAGGCCTACAAGTTGGATGCACAATATTACTACCCCAATTTAAATCTTTCACCTAAAATAAAGATACGACTTTATAAAAAACAATTATTTTACCAAATGCACACAGCATTGTTCCAAACTGGAGGGATCCATAATGTTTACTAATTCATAACAGTGATCATATATCCTTATCAATATTAAAAAAACTTCTCACTTATTTGCAATTTTTTTTTCAATAATTTTGATTTATAAATAACAGTATAGACCTTTAAAATATAAAAAGTTTCATGTCTAGATTGGCAGAGATGTTAATGTCTGTTACACAATATGTATGGTTATTCTTTCTGAAAATATTTTCATTTAAAATTTAAGTTTTAAATTTACACTCTACTACTGTTTAAGTCCTTGTGTAGAAATAATTTATTAGATTTTGAAATGAATTGCAGAACTTTTAATATTTAACCCTGTATTTAGGTTAATATAGCAATACATTTGTAAAGGAAAAATATCATTTTGTCACACCTAAATATTAATGTTCTAATATTTCTTATATTTGTGTAAATAACAATAAACATTCAAAATAGAATATATTATTAATTAGGAATTTAAATAAATTTATAACTAAGGGTAAAGGCCAACTTAAAGGGGGGGGGATGCAACTAAAATTGAAGTATGGTGAATTTCCCTAAACCCATATTTTTTGATTAAATAAAAATAATTAAATTATTTCAAATAAAACACATTTTCCACTATTTTTACTAAAAGAACAAATATAAATAAATAACATTTTATTTACATATTATTTTACAAATTTGTAAGTAAAATCTGCTAAAAATATTTTTATTCAAGTGTTAGAAAGAAAATGTAAAGCCAGCTGTTCATCATCTTCAATAGTACGTTCTTTTTCTATAGTACGTCTTCTGAAATCTTTATCTGTTCGTTGTTTTTTCGCTTTCCTTTCCATAATATTTGATTTCTGCTTTCTTTTGGTCCTATAACAGAAAATAATAAATGTTAAAAAAAATCAGTTCTATTGCTATAGAGACTTTCATGACCATTATTAACTAGAAATTTTAGGTGAAATGTAATTAACTTTAATGTGGTAAAAGATGATTAATGCAAAGAAAAAAAAAGGTTTAACCTTGACATTTTTAATTACAAAGTATTCCCCTTTAACTTTGGTCTGGCCTTAAGATTGTATTATCGGATTATTAATACTATTTCAGATATGACTTTTGGCCTTTGCAACGTCTTAATTAAAACTTATCAATTCAACTTTTGAATACTTTAAACTTCACAAATTCTACTAAATCGTAAACAACATTACTCAAAAAGTTGTTCAGTTTCTATTAAAATAGAATCACATTTTTCACTTAGCCACTTGCAATTTACAAAAAGATAGTTTTTATCTTCCATTCCTTAGTATTTTTTCCAGCTATTGGGCCAAATGTAATTTTTTCCTTGTGTAATGATTCTGCTTGCTGTATTCTCTTTCACTTTCCTTCCAATTAAACGGAGAGAAAAGATGAAGATTGACAATTCTCCCACACCAACACCTCTTCTCTGCTGGTGGAATTTTCAAGAAAAACCCAATACTCAAGTTAAATTTTAATAAAAAGAGCCAAAAAATGGAGAAAAAAAATACATAACAGCAAATATATTTATTAGTTTAAATTGATTTGTTCTTAAAAACAGGCCTCTAAATTTGCATTCTAATATGTTACTAGATTAAGGATGGATAATTGGTTTTTTGCTATTAAATATAAAGCTATTAATATGAAGGGGAAACTTTTTTATTGAAAAGCTGTACACATTAAAAAAATTATAAACTAAATTGTTTGATGTTAAGATAACAGAAAGAAATTTAAAAAATAAAATCTAAGTTGGAAAAATATTTAATTTTTTCTCCAAGGGAGTTTTTTAATTCTATTTAATGTGTTAAATAAATGAAAATTTTTAGAAAAAATTTCAGATTGTTACCAACATTATTTTTTGAAAAATTCAACTTTGTCAAAAATTATTACAAGTACTTCTCTATCCATTTAAATTTTCAAATTGGAGGGGAAGGAGGGAGGAAAAAAAATTCTATTTAAAAAATAATATTGAATGAGTTAAGATTGTATAGTAGTTACTAAAAAAAGTAATGAATTCTGAAATCATAGAACCCTTTCCTAATAAAATTTTGTCCACAAGTTGAAAATATTGTCAGTAAATTTTGAACCATGTTTATATTTCAATAATTTAATGAAAAAAACCTTAAGTACTTTTCAAAGATCATAAGTGAATATATATATATATATATATGGCTTTAAAAGACATTGAGATTCCTGTTAGCATAAATCCATATGTGCATAATCTGCTTTTGAGAATTATATAATAGAAAAAGAATTTTGTGTCAGTAAAAAAAGTATGTACAAAAAAAACTCGTCAAATCAAAGGAACAATTCTAATCTCCAACATTATACAGATTCTGCTATTTTCATTTCATATGAATATTAACAGAATTAACCCACCCTTTTCAAGAACTGTTACAGAATAAAATTGTCACAGAATTTTACAAATTTCAACAACTGGACTAAATTTACCAACTAAATTAATCTAATAAAAACTGTTGTAAGCAATGCTTTTAGAAAACCAAAAATCAAATAGGTTGCATTAAATATTTTACCCATTAAAAAAAAATTAAATTAAGTCAACATGGCAAAGGTGATTAGTAATTTAAAAAAAAAACATGTCTTCATCACCCTGCCAATTGAATACATAAATTAATTTCGTATGAATTCATTAAATTTATTCTAAATAAAATATGAATTAAATGATTTCAATTTGCAAAATAAATGGAAGTTTAATGCACTTTCAACACTGTACAAACCTCATTCGCACTTCCTCTTCTGATTCCATACTCTCAGATTCTTCTCCATCTGATGAATTTCCTGGTGCCAAAGAATGTTCACCATCTGAATTATTGACATCTTGGTTATTAAGCTCTTCTGAACTACTTCCAGCATCTTCAGAGTCATAAGATTCTTCAGGCTCTGTTTCACTATGAGAGGCCACCATATTATTGGGATCAATGTCATCTTCTGATTCATCATAGCCAGAAGCAGCTTCATCCTCATCCTTAAAAGAAGTAATACAAAAAAAAAGTAACTTAAGTGCCAAAAGAGTTGGAATATAAAAGAATAAACACAAAATTTTTACCCATAATATAAAAAATAGTTTATGATTACCATGTGTGACTCATTTCCTACAAACAATTGCATGCACTCTACCAGTGTTAACATATGAAAGAAGTTTTATATATTTGAATTATTAAATATTTGTATGAATTACTATGGTTTCAGATAGGATGCAGATGGAATAAAATCTAATTAAAGGACAAATAAACATTTGAGAATGTTGTCATTACACTCCTTGTCCTCTTGAATAGTAGAACCTTCATTAGGCAGCTTGTACTCCCATATGAGACAGACTATGATCCCTATCATATTGATTCCTTCTATTGCTAAATTTGGAGCTTGAATTTTTTTTTTAAAATGTTTAATACATATGTTGAAGAAACAGATTATATTAATTGGCTGCTGAATATGTTGCATCAATAACCATTCATTCCTTTCAGATTGTAAACTGTTGGATACTTAAATTATTTAAGACATGACATTATTTCTCTGCTTTATCATGTACAATGAATTGGTTTATTAATGAAAGAAGATGAAAATTTATAAGCTCATAAGTATTTTGAATTGACCACAAACATTACGAGTCAATAATTAGAAAAAGTATGTGAAGAATTATACATTTTCCCCAAATATTCACTGTAGAAGATCAGAAAATTGTAAAGTTATAATAATTACAATAAAGTTGATACATTAAATTATACTGTAGCAAAAATATCTTATGTACCACAAAAAATTGCAATTAGCAATAATCCTAGAACTGTACAAAAATATATTTATTCCTTGCAAATAGACGAGTTCCCCAATATAATTTTTTAATATGTATATTTTAAAACCTGACATTATAAAATAATTATGGTGTATTAGTACTATCATAATGAAAACCTTGTAACTATAATTAAAACAAAAATTTAATTATTCAAATGCATAAACACCAAAATTTATTTTTATAAATTAATACTAATTATACACACATCTTAACTGATTAGATTTGACATTAAAAACCTTGTTAAAAATTCAAAATTACCTCAGCAACATCCAATACTGCTGGTGCACTTTCTGGTCTACTTTCTAACCTCTTTTTCTTTAGAGCAAGTCGTTTTTTCTGAAAAGTGAACAAATGATCAGTATTCAATAAGTAATGGAAATGGATAATACTTAGTTAATATTATGAAATTGTTAATGCACTTACCCTATGTTTGGGTTTTATTATGTGTTCTTTGTAGCAACCTTTATCATCTGTATATTCTTTACTTAAATCTGCATTTAAACTTTCAAGGTTGAAACCCTCTCCAATATTTTCTTGAAGTTCTGGACCTGATGTAAAAATAGGTGCACCACACACAGTCTGAACAGGCTAAAATTTATTTAAAAATATTTAGTGTTATTAATAATAGTGCACAATTTATATGCCTAAAGGGTTTATTGATATTTCATTCATGAAATATGATAACAAAAATATTCATAATAGACTTAAAAAATGAAGAATTTAAAAAATGGCATTTATATATCATTTTGAAATTTATTAAAAAAAATTTTGAAATGACTCTTCTAATTTTCAGACATTATGAACAAGATATGAGATGACATCTAAGTTAGCACCTGTTCCTCTAAATTTCATGTCACAAAGATATCTGATATCAATGGAATTAGTATGTACTAGACTTGACTACAAGATGATTTTTCAATAGAATCTGATATGCAACCTAAAATTCCTTTAGGTTATGGGAAAAAAAAAAAAATTAGAAAAAGACCAACATAGCCCTATTAATTTGTGCAAAGTTGATTATGCTGAAACTTATGTTAATAATCAATAAGAATATTAACATATTTATTTCAGAAAAAATATATAAACAGATCACCTACAAAATTATATTAAATTACTCCTGCAATTTTAGTAACAATAAAATAATAATTTTAAATTCACTTTACTAAAAGTAAGCACAGTTCCTTTTTTAGCTGCAACAAACGAATGTTTATTTTATTACTTTAATATTCTTTGTCAATGAAAAGTTTCTCATAATTTAATTTATAATTTCTAATTCAATAATTTTTTATATACATTTTGATCCAAAAATATAATCTTAAATTTTTTATCTACAATGTAATTAAAGGATAGTAGTAGTATAAATGTATAAGATATGGCAAAGAGAAAAAAAAAACCTATGGTTAAAAAAGCACTTTTAAAGAAAACTGAAAAACATACAATAAAAATTCTAAAACATTTATTTAGATTGAATTGCTTAAGTTAATTCAATAGAATCAAGAATAAAGTATTTTGTAGATGATTTCTGTTAAATGTTTCATTTTTAAAAATTCATAATGAAAAAAATTACCTTTCCATCATCATCAAATTTAACAATGGTGTTGGGCAAAACTCCCTTTTTCAGCATTTTCTTGGCTAAGGCATATTTGGTTAATGGTTGCTTAGATGCTTTTGGTTTAATATCTTCAAGTATTTCAGGATTAGCCTAAAATTTATGAAATTAATTCTTAGAACATATATACCGTCATAGAAAATTTCAAAATAAAAAACTCTTCATTTAATAAATGTAATCTTCAAATATATAACATATAATAAAACTTACTTCTGTAATATAACATATCTTATGAATAGAATATGAATTAAAAAAAAAACCCATTAAGAATCAATACCAATCATATACACATAGTTTATAAATACAATTTTATTCCTTTTTAACATTGCTTCCTTTAATGCATGCATAATTCAAGCAAAGACAATAAATTTTTTTCATTTACAATTGATCTAAATATTAAAAAATTATCAACATATTTAAATGTAACATCCTTTTTATAATGTAAGCAATATTTAAATTATGCAAATGCCTGTATTTGTTATAAGTGATTCAACAATTTAAGTTTTCAATTTTTAATTATAATTACAAGCAATTTATTTAAAAAACACCTTTTTTGCATATTGTAATTTGTATAAAAATGTAAAACACAATTAAATATATTTTTATTCTTAGAATATCATTTAATTTCTTAATTGTTGAAAATACAAAATATATGCAAATTGCAGGAGGTATTTTTGCATTGTCTGCAAAAAAGTATCAAACAAATTAGGAAAAAGCTAGTGTTTCCCACCTAAATAGAATACCAATGAGGAAAGAGTGAAGAAAAATGTAAAATTAAGATATCAAATATGGAAATATACTAAAGAAAAAAATTGAGGAAGAAATGGAAGTATATAGAAATATACTAATGAAAAAAAAAAAAAAAAAAAAAAAAAAAAAAAAGAAGAGGAAATTAAAAAATGCAATTTAGGAAAAAAGAACAATGCAAAGGATTTTTCCTCTATGTTGGATGAAAAATTGGATGGTAACTGTACACAAGATTTTGCATGCACTTGTGAGTGCTCTATATAAAGAGCTTATCACACGGTGAAATTTTGGCAACACTTTTCGTCACCAAATGACGTCACCTTCAAAGCTTCATACGATTATCGAATTTCATTTGCAGACAATTTTCGAGCTGGTTAAAAAAAGTTGTTGATGTAGAAAAACTTGCTTGATGGGTGCTTGAGGGCAGAAACGGAAAATTGCTGACAAAATGTGCGGACGATATTTTGCAGTGTGAAAAGGCTTTTAGAGCTAAGAAATTTAGAGTGTGAATGCTGAAGATGATTAAAAAGAAGCATTGTTGAAATAAACTGGAGTAAATTGAAAGAAATTAAAAAAATTTTAAAAAATAAAAGATGGCTGGAAAAAATTACAAAACATTAATTATTCAACACATAAGAATTAATAAAATTTACAGTAAAACAAACCCATTAAAAAACCAAAGCAAGGACTTAACAAATAAACTTATTATAAATAATATGAGACCTCTATCTTTGAAATTTTATTAAATGGCTTTAAGATGCAAGTAAAGGATTGCATATGAAAGTGATATTAATATTTTGCAAATTATGGAAGATTCTCAAAGCCAAGATTGATACCTTTACTTTTTAAATTGTTTTTCAATCAAATTTTATATATAATTTTTTTTTAAATTTTAACTTTTCATTTTATACTTTTTTTATTCGAAATATAATTTTTTCATTGTTATTTTCACTGTGCACATTCAAAAGTCATTAGGCAATAGCTGCATAATACATACCCAAGTCTTGTAGCTTGATATACCACATCTAGTATTTAATATGATATGAAGAAAAAGATATGTCCTTTGCATTGTTTCACCTTTCCTAGCAAATTATATTTTTGTTTAATTTCCTCATGTTTATATATTTGATTTATCATAGTTTATTGTATGCCTTCCATTTAATTACTTATTTTGTTCTGAGCTTTGTATACCTTTTCCAACTTTCCCCATTGGAAAGGGTTGTCTGACCCTCATATGAAGTGAAGACAGTATTTAATCATTTAATTGTTTGATACTATTAGTATAAATGCTATAAATCCTTTTGAAAATTGCATTTTCATATCCGAATAAGCAATAAATTTGTTGACTACCTGTTTACATTTAATTCCACCTTTCTTGTTAATTTACAAACACACATAAAATATTTACAAATTATAGTGCGAAAAAAATTATATGCATGAGTGGAATGAAACATGTTATTTTGAAATGAGCACATGCACTATTTATTCTCTGAAAAATATACCTACTAAAACAAATTTGACATTACAGTAAAAATAATTATTATCAGACATCTCTAATATTACTAAAATAAACTGAAATTGGAATTTCTGTCTTTTGGTTTCCAGCAGAATATTTATGCTCTGTTTTTCAAATGTTAACAGATTTAAATTTTTTAACTATAGTTACTTAAAATAAAAAAAGAGGCGGTAATCTTGCTGCAATTTGTGTTGAATGATATTTTCGAAAATCTTCCTTTATCAAATGAATGTTATAAGGGGTGTTCAAGTGAAAAGGTACGAGACACCACTGTGGGTACAAATGAAGACTTTATTCAAAGTATACACCATAGGCCTGAGCATAATAATCCCATTGATTAATCAGCTAAAGGATTCCTTGTTCCCAGAATTCCTGTGGTAGTTACGAGACCCAGTCCTGCAGTTCACCGCCCAAGTTGAAGTACTTCTTTTTCAGATGTTTCGTCAGGGTACCAAGTACATGAAACATAGAGGGCGACATGTCCAGGCTATAGAGCAAATGGTTGAACTAGTCTAGTTCCGCATATGTGACATAGGAGACACGTGGAAGCACATTTTCCTGGGGCAGAACCAAACCCTCTGAGAGTAGCCCTGATATTTTGTTCTTGATGAACTTGCATAGTCTTTGGAGAGTCTAACATTACATTGAAGTTAATGGTTTTTCTATGCTCCATGAATCCAACATGTAATGGATTTTAGATGATGAACTCAAATATAAGGACACATCACAACAACAGAAATTCTGGGAACAAGGAATCCTGCAGCTTGTTAATTAATAGGATTATTGTGTTCAGATCTATGGTGCATATTTTGAATAACTTTTACTTCAAGTCTCTATAGTATCATTTTGTACCTTTTCATTTTAATACCCCTTGTATAAGCAGAAACCAAAATTTTAGAAAAAAATCATCAGTTTTTATAAATGCTTTCACAGGATCACATACAGAGAAAATAAAATATTTACTATTAATTAGATATTTTCACTTCAATAATTAAAATCATTGCTCTTTAAATTATGAGCCATGATTCCCAAAGGCTGACCACTATATGACTACCTTTTTTTTTTTTTTTTTTTTTTTTTTGGCACATGATTTATATATGTCTACCCTACGCAAGTTTATGAACATGATATTTTGAGTTATAGAAATATAGATGGCATATATTCTGCTTCAGTGTACTGGATTGCTATGTAAAAAGATTTAAGACAATTATATTGATTTGAATTTTTTTTTATTAAAATATTCCTAATAAATCCATTTAGGAACATTTTAAACAGTTAAATAATGGATTATGTTTTCTTTTCTTACTTAAATCATATAAGGGATGTTATGAACAAATATTTTACATGTAGCTCGATCCGGATATACTTTAGCTTTTGAAAACAAGTACAAATAAAAAGTTTTAAGACGTTTTGATTATAATGAACATATTTTAAAAACAATCTATGAATTAATTTTCAAATTTTACTACTTCAGAAATTTAAACTGAAAAACTTACATCTAGAATCATAGGATAGTTTTCCTTCGGATCAACACCAATATCACTTTCATCATCTGACTCATTCATGAAAAATAAATTATCTCTAACTGTTGATGGAAGTCTGTTGCTTTCTTCTGTTTTTTCATTTTTTTGCATCTGATTTTTGAGATGTTTTTCAAGAAAACGAATTCTTGGAGCAGTTGTCAAGCCTAAAGATCTATTTATATAAAATAGAAAGTTTCTGATTATTACAATGATATGCATTAATACAGTAAATGTAAAAAAATTTAGTTTCAAATAAATATAATTTTTATTTTAATTCCATTTCCTTCATGTAATGAACTATATTGATTTCAAAAATAAATAAATAAAATGAATCAACATCTTCAAAATGATGAAATCCAGTCAAAATAATGTTACAAACATATGGAGATAATAATTCTCAGTCAGAAACAAAAAAAGTATATCTTTATTAGCATAGAAAAAAAAGAGCCCATACCGTTTTTCATATCTAATAAATATTTGTTAATTGAATAAAAATTGGATCACATTAATTCAAAACGCAGAAAGGCTATATAATGAATATTACTAAAAGTATACTTACTGAGCATATAAATTGAAATCTATAGCACTGACATCAAAAACAGTCTTATCTTTCATAAGAAATATATTCTTCAAGTATGCCTTAAATGCCTGAACAGAAAAATATTTTTGAAAATTTAGATATTTCATTTTTTTTACTGAAAAGGTATATAGATTACAAAGAATTTTTATATTATAACAGAAAATTTTCATGGAATAATTTTGCCCAATCACTCCCATTACTCATGTTTGCAAACAATAAAACTTAATAATAATAATAAATAATGGTGGATATATGAAAACATAATATCTATGAAAAATTATAAGATTAAACTAATTAGTTTTTCAACTGTGAGTTTTCTGTACAATTAATCTCATAGTGTAGAAGAGGGACATTTGAATAGCTGCATTTTATAGATAGCTCTAATGAAAGTAATGACATTAGTTCAAAGTCTTGATGGCAAAGATAAAGGCTCATGTATAAGAGTAAATCTTGGTAATATCTCTATTAGGACTTTATATTTTCTTCTCAAACATTTCATACTCATTCATGGAAAGTATATGAGATGATACACAAACATAAAGTAGTAGTCAAATGAATTATCTTTTTGGAATACTGATCTTAAGGAAGAAATTTCAGAGCACTTCATCCTACATGGATGTGTGCTATTGGTTTCTACAAGAACTGCCTATGCTATGCTTCAGCTGCATTCAATCAAAGGGGAATTATAATAGTATTCAGTTACTATTATTGTAGGCATGCCTTTGATTATTGCAGAGCCAATTCCTTTTTTGTTAGCCTTACTTTCTATTTTATAACAGAAGATATTCTTTGAATTCTGACATTTTTAGGACATTGTAGTAAGCATTGAGTATTCAAATTTGCATTCCAAAACATGTGTTATGGAACTTTTGTTTATATTTAAAAAAAAAACTGGAAATATTTTTTGTTGAATTAAATATACCAACATTTTAAAAAGAACTAATTTTAGAGAAGAGGAGAATTGATTCCACATTTCCGATTAAAAGGTACTATTTTAGAATGAGATATTTGCAGTCTGAATTATTTCTTAATCAATCGACAAATTTAATTGTATCAATTAGAATACTAAATGATCACTTCAGTACAATAGTAAATGATGTTTGGTATAATTTTATGCCATTAAATTTTTTAATTTTTTATAAATAAAATAAAAACTTCACTTTTTATAATAAAAAGACAAACATAATTTTATATGCTTTAGGTTATAGGTAATGTAGAAATATAGGGAATCTTCAATTACTACAGTTTTCAAATAAGAAGCAAGCATGTAAAATAAGCAAATAAAACATGAAAAATTAACAAAAAAGGACTGGTACAAAATTTGACACTTTCTACTTCTACTGCTTATTGCTCTCCTACTAGTTTACTACTATTTCACATAAGTTAGAAATTTACAATTTTTTTAAAAATATTACAACAATTTATTTAAATAATAATAAAATGATTATTAAGATTCTTATCTTCTTGGAGTATTTAAAAATGAAGCATATTTCCATATAGCAAAATATCCATAACAATAGCTAAAGAATACCATTTAAATATTTTATATCATATGACTGATATTTAAAATTTTGTTTACAAAAAAAAAAAAAACCATTGAATTACACAAGAAAATGAATTATGTTCATTAAAAAACTGCTCATTAGAAAAATAAATATCACAATAAATTACAGATAAAGAATACTCTCACAATCCAGATACTCTGAATATTGAATACTTTATATCAGATACTAATACATTGAATTTATTGTTTGAAGTAAAGCAAATGCTTAGGGAATTCAAACAATTACAGTTCATTAATTTTCTGATATAATTAATTCAATATCTAAATATTTTTTTCTAAAATATCAGATCAAAACTGTTTCAATAAAAGCATATATCTATTTTGACACATAACACACATACAGAAACATTGCATTTTTAATCTATAAAGTAATTAAAACTTTCCAGAAACTAACCCCTTTGGTAACTAGCCTGTTTGCACAAATTATTGACTTTTTAGACTATTGAATGTTTAATATGATATGCTTTACTTTAAAAAAAAAATTCTTTTATTTGATATCATTCAAGAATATGAATTCAGTTAAATCCGCTATATTCAACCTGCGGCCCGCGGAGGCGTTTTGGTTGGCCCAATTATTAAACTAGGTAGTTACAACTTATTTGTAAACAACTTCAGATTTCGCGCCCTTCAAAGAGTTGGTAATTGAACGGGAAGTATGGGAATGTGAGCGATATCAATAATTTGCTTAAATTGGAAACGCAAACTATCCTAATCTATGGTTGCCCAAACGATACGGAATACGCGGCGCGGGAATCCCCTTAAAGGTCTGTAATCTATGGTTGCGCGAA
>JAPMOQ010058285.1:2996898-3052148 GCA_026543055.1 Argiope trifasciata | reverse complement strand
ATATATATATATATATATATATATATATATATATATATATATATATAAGAATATCATATTAAGAAACACTGAAAAGATTGAAGAAATAGCATTTATTATTGTAAAAAATTCCAGTCTTAACCTGCTTCTCATCATCTGATCATACTTACAAAAATTTTAATAATAATAATGTAAAAAAATTCAAGTTATAAAAATAAAAAAATTACATAAAATAATTAATATGCATAAAAATTCATTGTAAAAAACTAGTTATTAATAACATACAAATAAATATTTTTACCCAGCCCTCTTGCAGCAATATCTGTAGCAAACATCACTACATGATTTTTTTTACAAAATTCATCATAAATTTCCATTCTTCGCAACTGATGTAATGATCCATACAAAGCCATAATGCTAACACCAGGTCGCAAACGACAAAAACTTTCATATGTATACTTAACCTGAAAAGTATTTAGGGAATGATATGTAAAATTAAATATTTATGAGTATTGTTTCTCATTTAATCTGAATAATTAAGAATCAAATAAAAAAAACAGCTAAAAAATAAGAAAGAAAGACACCAACCTGCTTGCAACTAGCCATAAAAATTAAAATTTTTTGCTTCTTGTGAGTTTTGATGAAAGACCATATCATATTCATTTTATCATGGGCATCACATACAACATAACTCTGAAAAATAAATACAAAGTGGAAGCTAATTTTACTATATTAAATAATTTAATTGCATTAAAATTTTGTAATAATTGATTCGTAAAGCGCTGCCATTATAAATTCAATTATATAAAAAAGGCAATAAATATTTACATACTTGTTGCAAACCTTCAGGAGTGATGTGCTTGGCATGTTCATGTACAGAAACATATACTGGGTTTTTCAAACTTAATCTTGCCAAATCTTTTACAGATCTAAGATAAAGTAGGTTAAAATAAAACAAATATTACTACATAATAAATAAAAAAAAGAAAGATTACAAATCAATGTGTAAGCAATAAATTTTTCTACAATGAAACAGGTAATAAAAAGTTTTCAGACTGAAACTTTTATATTTTAATTTCACTTGACTAACTTTAAAGTAATTACATTCTATGAGATTTTGCCATTTCTATACTTTGAAAGAATATAAAGTATTTCCAGTACTTATAGCAATACTGTGATATCAAACAGTCTTTAGTTTTAGTAGTTGACTTTTACATGAACTCATTACAGTTACAGCATTCCCAATTTTCTTTTTCAATAAAATGTTTAAATCAACTGTGAATCATACTGATTGTAAAATTAGAACATAAGAAGATTCATAAGAAAATGAATAACTAATGAAATAGTAAAATGAACAATGCACAAATATTTTTAACATGTTAAGAGTAAAGGGGGGAGGGAATTCCACTGAAACAGAAATTTGATTCAGTTAAAACAGATACTTCGAAGTAGTTAATCTTCTACTTCAGTCTTAATTTGTCAATCAATCTTTGATATTTATTTTGCCATTCAAGTGATCTCTTGCCAAAAAAGCTATGAGAAGGAAATGTTTAAACAGCAAGAATTATCTTTAATGTCATGGCTATTCTTTGAGTATGATAATAATAATAAAAAAAAGCAACTAAGACATAAGAAGCGGCTACATAAAGATGGAAATGAAATAGTACTTTTCAGGTGATAATTGGATTATTGATATACCAATCACATGTAATTTTTAAAAATACTTACTTAATACATTTTATACTATTATGAAATATATTAAAATGAATATAAATCCAAACTCTATACTATCTTCAAAAATTTCTTATCTGTTTCAAATAAAACAAACTATTAAATTTTTCACAGTTTTTCAAATAAATTAATAAAAAGACAAATGAATTTTGAAAACAATTTTTTAAATAATAATCTAATTATACAAGAATACATCCTTAGACATACTTAGTCTGGGTTGCTGAAAATAACAGAGTTTGCCTTTCTTGAGGTAGATTTTCCAAAATAGCATTCATTGTTTTCTGAAATCCTAAATCTAATATTCGATCTGCTTCATCAAGTACTGAGAAAAAAGCAAAAAATATAATATCAAATTTAAAATATGTATATAATAACAAAATAAAGGATATCTAATAATTTCTCAAGAATCAAACATTATTAGATCTCAAATCATATGCTTCTTAGTACATTAAAGGCGGGGAATCTTGACGAATGTATGCCAGGTAACACGAATCAAATCGTAGTACAACGACTCCCGCCTTTAATGTGTTAGCATTAAAAACTTAGAGCATCAGAAAATTCATAATTATATTTTTATTTACCCCCCCCCCCCCCAGTTTTCATTAAAGAATAATTCAAAATGTAAAAAAGGCTTGAAAACTAGCAATAAAAATACAATATAATTTGAAATAATTTAGAATTCTAATATTAATGCATACAATACATGCATATTTTAAAATAATTTCATTAGAAAGATCAAAAGAAGAAAAACTTCGTTTCTCAAACTAATTTATACTTTTTGTAATTTTATGATACACATTCATATTTACTTTTATAAAAAGTAAACAGCAATAATGAAAATAACAAATATTCACTTGTTATTTCAAAATGTTACTTTATCTCTTTCTTTTGCTAAATTTAGTTCACTTTATAGAAGATCTTGCAATAAGGAGGTGAAATTCATGAAATCTTCCCCCCCTCATTTTGTGCTAATAAACGAAAGTTTATTTTGATGTGAAAAAGAATTTGATGTTAGCAGTAAGCTTTCAATATTTGATGAGTAATTGAAATATCCATAGCAACTAGTGGAGAGAAAAGAAATCAATGAGAAACAAGAATTTTCGGTTATCTGCAAAGTTATTCTAAAAAAACTCTCCAAAATTTTTTCTAAGATGGGTATTTAGTGGAATTCTTTCATTTCAAATTTTATATACATTTTCCCTTAAAAGAAATAAATATTTTAGTGTGTGTATAACACTTAGGCAATCACTTTTTGAAGTTGTTCACTTCTTATCAAAATATCACCCCTATTATTAAAAATATCTTCAAAAAATAAGGCCACAAAAGAAAGTAAAACAAATTTAATTTGTTTTGTTAACACTAGAACTACATTTTGGTTACACCAGTTTTGTCATCTTAATGATAAATAAGAAAAAATCAAAGGAAGAGAAGTTGCCCCTGGAGCCCCAACTTGGGTTTGATGTGCAGACAGAGTATGATATTAGAAGATTCTTGTAGAAGATTCTGTTGTGTTTTGTGAAGAATTAAAAAGAAACGAAAAAATTGTTGTACAATGTAATGCTATCGTAAGGTAACCAGACATCAGCTGTAATTATTCTGAATATTTAACACTATAGTAAAACTACCTCCTTTAATTATTTACAAAAATGGCAACTATAACAAATAACAGGGTTTTTAGAATAAAGTCTTCAAAATAAATAATATTAAAGGAACTTATATACCTGAAAATCAATTGAAAGCTATAAAAAAAGCTTGGAAAGTTAAAGCAACGTGGAAAAAAAATTCAGAATGAAAATAAGAAGTTTGCAACAGAAAGATTCATTCAATTATTTTTCTATAAGTGCATCATTATTTTCAAGTCATATTTTAATCATATAGTAATAAGCTGAATAGTCTACACACAAATAAAACTAAACTAGAGATATATTGACTAATTAGAGATATGAAATTTTCTTATGTTTAAAAACCTTGAAATAAAGTATAATAATAAAAAAGAAATGATGCTGTTTGGCTATACCTAATATTTTTAAACTCAGAGTATCAAAATTTGGATTTTCATCCATGTGCTGCAAAAGTCGACCAGGAGTACAAATTAAAATATTGCACTTGTCAAGAGCTTTCCTTTCTCTATCCAAATCCTAAAAAAGGCAGATGCATAATTAATAAAAGCAATTATTTATTTAAAAAAAACACCTCAAAATTCATCAGTATAAATGTTCAATACTAACTTTTCCTCCTATTACTAATGCAGCTGAAAAACTATGATAAACTCCAACCTTTTTTAATACTTCAAATATCTGATATGCAAGCTCTCTTGTTGGAGTAATGATAAGTGCACCAAGGCCATCAAACATAGACCAACCTAGACAATATAGCTTTTCAAGGACCTGAAAAGTGAAAGATTTGACATAAATGAAAGATAATTATTACATAAATTAATGAAATTTTTTATTTTTTTAGATTCTTATACAGCATAAACATGCAACTGTTTACAATAATTTTAATGATAAATAAGATGAAACAAATACATCCATACTAAACTTATATCATTAAATAGCTAAGGACATCTTTTGATTTAGAGCACCCACATGTATTAAAAAAAATAAAAACTCTCAAGATAGCACCAAATTTTCATGCAATTTATAAAATAAAAAATCATCCAATTTCCCTTTTTTTTTTTTTTTTTTTTTTTTAAATCCATTGCAAGAACAATGCTTCCAATGTCATACTAATGCCTCATGTGCCTTACTAATAATGTTAGTTTGTTACTTTTCGACATCCTAACACAACACACTTGGATATTTGGCTCGTATATATTTCTGGATTTGGAAAATTGAATTTTTGTAAGTTTTAAAAATATTTAACAAGCTAATAAAGAATTCATTGTCATTACTCTATAGTAGAACAAATAAATATACTGAATAATATAAATAAGTTAGGAAAATGTAAGTAATCAATACATACTATTTAACCCTTTGTTTTCTTTTATCACTAAATAAATAAATAATTGCTGATAATTAATTTACTATCACTTTACAAAGTTATTTAATCTAGTCCAATTTAACGATCCTACTTTTTATTTATAATACAAAATGATACTGAAGTATATTCAGACGAAAATATAGATTAGAATCCACTTCAGACAAAATTTAGGAATTATATTAAGAAATGCTTATTCAATTTGAAAGAACTATAATAAAATATTACATTATCAATCAATATAATGGCCTTGAAGAACCATTTTACACTTACAGGTAAAAGGAAGGCCAAAGTTTTGCCAGATCCAGTTTTAGCAGCACCAAGGATGTCATGACCCTTTAGAGCTAAGCCAACAGATTCCTTTTGAATTTCTGTTGGAGTAATGTAATTACTTTCCCTCAAACCTACAAAAGAAAATAAGAGTGAAAGTTAATTATGCTTGTGTATATCTCTTCAACTGTTTTTACAATTAAACATAGTTTTCAAGAGTTTAAAGTAAGAAAGCAAATTTTACATATACACATGAAATGGGTTTCTAAGAGAACTGAACATGTTTAACAGGTAACCCAAATTTTTAATCGTTTTCAATCAGAGGAAGGGGAAAAAAATCTTTTTTTAAAAATGTATTAAAAAAATTATTCATTAGAACCATGATTAGAAACTGGTGTAGTCTAAATAAAAAGGCAAAAGATAGGGAGCCTGAAATCTTTAGAAATTATGTAAACTTAAATGGGAATTTTGACAGAAAGCATTTACAATTTCAGCACATGGAAAATCAACAAGGGAAATAAAGCCTTATGCAACTAACTCATAAGTTCAAGATGAAATTAAATGAAAAGAAAATAATTAGATTTTATAACATGAGTAAATTGAAATTATTGCAAATAAACAATAATAACAAACATACACTCTAAAATTCAACTTTTTTTTTTACACAGAATATATTATGATTCACAGACAATGCACAAATTACCAATAAACAATTATATTTTATCTGTCAGTTAAATTCACTTTAATCAAATTAAATGAAAAAAAAAAATTCAAGAGACACAATAGAGTTCATTCTGCAATACATACAAAATAGGCATTGTAATTCATTTTGAAAGAAAAATAAAATAAATAAGTTTTCTTAAAACTGCAATTCATTTAGTGGAGGTGATGATAAAAGCATAACAACAGAAAAAATTTACAAGGATTATTTACTGAACTTTTTAATGAATTTTCTAAAGTATGAAAATTTGAGTGACATTTTTTTTCTTTCATCATCTGATCATGGCGCTGTTTACAGACGATACGTGCATTTCAAATAATATACATTGTTTCAGTTTTGAAGCATTCATATATCTCAAATAAAAAAATTAATTTTTAAATGAAACATGCTTCCTAGAACATAATATTATAAAACACATGATTAATAATTTTTTTTTTATTTTGACATTCTAAAAAAAAACAACAACCCAGAAGTTATGCATTACAAAATTGTATATATACATAAAAAGATCTTTAGACAGAGATTTTTTTTTTTCCAATGACTTTCATTACTGGTATGCTTTTCAAATGTTTATTTTGTAAAATAATTTGTACTCAAACAGCATAGTACACCTGATACAAATTTCATACATTTTCACAGATTTGTTAATTTATAAGCATCTAAATATTTCTAAAATTTACAATAAATAAGGACCTAGGACTAAAATTCCTTACTTTAAAAAATTACATATTTTTGCAGATACTTTTTCAATCTTTTGCTATTTCCCTTTACTTAATGTTAAAATGTAACCAAAAATTCTTATCTTGTACAAAAAAATATATTACCAGAAAACATTAAAAGAATTTTATGCAGCTTGCCACATAGTTCCTTTTTGAATAACTTATAACACAATTTGTTAACATCTGAATATTAAATTATATGAAATGCATCACCTCTTTTTGTCTTTTCAGATAGAGGAAAGTCTTCAAACTTCTCTGTTGATAATGAATCAAACTAGAAGAAAGGAGAAAATGAAAATCAATGAAGGCATTCAATAGAAACAACCTTACTTTACAGAAAAAGATTCAGATCCGTTATAATAACTTGTATTTAATTAATGATATTATTCAAATTATATGGCGAAACAGAAAGGAAACCTAATTTTTATCTATTATGAATATTATTTATTGAATTCTTTTCATGAACTGCTAAATATATCTAATATTAGATATCTATATTTTATTTATAATAGTACACATGTCAAAATAAAAGTTGGATATATGGAATGTCGACCTCTTGGATAATTTTTCAACCAAATAAAATCTCATAGATAAAATCATATATTTATCTAGGTACTTTGGGATTATCTTGCCAACCTGTCAACACAAGCGAAAATGCACCAATTCTCTGGCACCATCATAATGAAAAGCAATTGTAGTTATTGGTACAAAATAATCTTTTGGAAATAATATTGGGTTTGGCAAAATTGGTCAATGGGATAATCACTAAATACCCTTATTTAATTTAATACATGAAGTATTTTTAAAAAAGTTATTTGCAAATGCATCAATGGATATCATAAATACACTAGAAATTTTAAACATCATAGATAAATATATATAATTGCAGCGAAAAATAAAATAAAATTGGGAAAACTCTTATTAGGATGCCTAAACATTCTTTTGATACTATTTTAAGTTCGAATGTAGTGAAATAACCAATGACCATAGTTAAATGATCATGTAACATTGTCAAAATGACCAGTATTTCTCTTTTTAGAGCAGAGGTACAGAGGAAAAAAATTAACTAACTTCTGAATACATATTTCCAAATCTTAGTGATATACATTTTAGAACACATGTGCAAAATATGATGTTAATAAAAATTACATAATTTATACATAATGATATTAAAGAAAAATGAATACTTCCACATATAAAGTCGTTGCCTACATTAATTTTGATTCAAAAGTGGCATGAAAGTGCAACAGATATTATTAATTATCACTAAAAATTAATTTATACATATAATACAAAAATTTCCAAGTAAAAAAATTGTCATTATATAAAATGTTTCTATATTTTTATCTCATTCATTAAATCACGAAAAAAATTCTATAGATATATCCAACCAATCCATAATAGATAAGCAAGTAAATATATCATAGATGATGATAATACATACATTATGATGACCATTTCTCAAATATATTTTGAAAAGAGAAATTTAAATTCTAATCATACTATATTTCGAAATCATTCTAATTCCACATAAAGGAATCCAGTTCTTTCGATTCATTTACCAAAGTAAAACAGTTACTCTGACACTATGAAGAAAAAATTTGGTAAATATCAATGAATATTGTAAGCTTTTTTTATAGTTCATAAAATCTTTTCCTAACTAAATGGACATAATATGTAGTATTATGCGTATTCACAATGTTTGTGGCTGATATTTACTAAATGTACAAGAACATTGTAAACATATATTGCATTGGTTCACGCTGCTGACAATAAATTGGTATATCTGATAACTGACTTTGTTCACTAATCCACACATTTAACAGGCATTTTTAAACAAGAAATAGCTAAAATAATAGCATACTGTAAAAACGTTTATACAGCATATATCTATTTAGCATGATTAGTTTAACATTAACGATACAAAACTAACACTTATCGTAATTATTGTTGCTTTCAGATGCCATATTATTAAAATGTATTTAGATAATAAATTCATAATATATTAAAAAGGGAAAGGGTGCAATTAAGAAAATCGCAACTTAGGAAAAGGGTGTAATTAACATTACACCCGCAATCCATAGAAATGGAAATTTATTTTCGGTGATAACTTTTTATCAAGTTTGAGGCGACAACAAATGATTTAATTTTTAGTAATGAAAAATAGTTATGTTTGGAACATAGGACACAGCAAATTTTCCTTGTTGGAACATTAAAAAAAATTAGAAAAATAAAGTAAAACAATATCAAACCTGTTCGTATTGATTAGTTAAAGAAGCAACTTCATTTTTGAATTGTTCGATCTTACTTTTTTTTTCTTTATAAAGTTTAACTTTTTGGTTTTTGCCGATAAATTTTTTGTCGAATTTATTCTTAAAACGCTTTTTAATTGCTCCCATCATGTTTAGAAAAATCAAATTTCACACGTTGTTTATCGACCGTCGAAACGTGCGCTTTGATTGTTATTGTACGGCATTTCACTTCAGTTCTTATTGCATAGATCGATCATAGTCAAGCGGTAGAACAATGGCATAAAAGTTAGATTGTATTGAAAAATTCTTTTGGGATCAGATGGTAATATTTAATTTCTTTAGTTAATATACATTTTCTGTTCATCAGAGAGAGAAAAATTTTGTTCCAAGCAATTTTGAAATACATAAAATAGGATTGGAAATTTTCCACCGGTATAAAAAAGAAAAGTGGAGCTACTTTTTCTTTCTGTTGTTCATCAGCTCACAATTTAGCTTGCATCATGTTGGGGAAAAAATGGATTCATTATCATTGGTTGTTTAAGCTGCTGAAGTCATATCAACTGACCACGGTAGATTTTCAAAAAACGGAAACCCGCAATTCGCATTATGAGTATTTTTGAAGTAGGCCGGCTTCATAACATAGGAGTAACTCTATGATCTGCTGGGCATGCCAGTTCGGGTTCCGATTCTTGCACGGTTGTTCTTCTTCTATGATCGTTCTGTGAGGTGTGTGACTCTGTAAAAAGGGGTTGTGTAAGCGAATGCGATGCATGAAGTTTCTAAGTCGTACTCTTCACCCTAGAGATTTTCATTAGACTTAAATCGCTGACATATGTCAGTGTGCTTGTAAAATGCCTTAAATCACAATTCAACAACAACATTTTTGAAGAAGCAAAGAACTGAGTACAAGGGAGATGACTTCATCTAGCACCTCTTGAACACCTGAACTTGAAGAACACGAATCAAAAGCTGTTTTTAAAGAGTATTACGCACTTTTTTTTAATAGTACAGTAAATCCCTGAAAGCGCTTATTAGCTAGCGTGCCAAATTTTGTTTGATTTTTGCAAAGGTTGTGAAATTATAAGCAGGATAATTCCATCTTTTATGCATTATTCACATAATAATTCTTATGAGATGTCTGGATCAAACGTAATTAACTGTTAGAAGAATAAGTAAAAGCATTTCGCAAATTAATGTCTTTGTACACACATGTCAGCATTAATTGAAAACACTATTTCATAATTATTCAACGGGTCACAAAAAATTCAGTATTATTATTATCAGAAAGAAGTTTTACAATATTCCCCTATTAATACAATATATTGTACGATATCATGATGTTTTGCGGCATTTTGAACCCCTGCCAACATCATGTATACATTGTAGCGATGTTGTTGGGAATTTTGTGCTAATAGAGCCAAGAAAAATTGAATAGTGTTGATATAATATTTATATGAATTTGCGTCTTATCCTGGCATGGACACATTAATTCTTATTTTCGCAGAAAATTACGAAAGCATGTTCTTTCATAAAAAATAAGTGATTACAAAATGCGTGTTATTGTCAGCATATAGTGATTCTTTGCTGTTATGCAATTGAGGAGACAATGAAAAGGCATATAACAAAAAGAATCAAATGGAATTAATAAATAGAAAAGATGTATAGAAAATATTAGTTCGTAAAACAATGTAATAGAGATTGTAGTTTTCAACCATATCACTGGAAATTAATTTTTCTTATCATAAATTTGTCATAAAAATGGAATTATTTCAATGTCGATGGCTTCATAAAATCTAATAAATTCTTCTGATAAAATCTAACTATCAATTAAATTTTTGATCGAACATAAAATTTCTTGCTAACAAACTAATACACTTTTATTTTCTCGCATAGTAAATATTTAAAGTGAAAGTATTGCAACCATCGAAAAATTAGAATTGGATATTTTGACCTCCTTAATCGCCCCCACCTCCTCCACCCAAAAAAGAAAGAAAAGTGACATGAAAGACACTTTGAGCTAATAGGATGAAATTTAGTACATTAACTCATCAACAAATTTGTTGATTTCTATCAAATTTTGTAAACGGAAGTTAGTCCATCAGCTATTTGTATACAATTGAGCTCGATAACTAAAAAACGCAAAGATCTGAATTGCTAAAATTTAATACACAGGTTTAGTATCTAAAGTATGCATTCTTATACAATTTTGAACTAAATATTGTAAAAATTGACCGTCTGTAGGTCTATATCCTCGCATGTATAATAATTCTATGGCTTATATGAAATTTTGTATGTTATCTTATGAGTACATTTATAGCCAAAGTTGATGTCATTTTATCAAAAGGAATACACCTAAAATATATGTGTTTCAGCCGTTTGTGTATTAACCGTGTGCCAAGGATTAATCATTAAAAACCAGCTAAAAATCGCGCTATAGATTCATTTAAAATGCTAGATTCCTATCAGAGATCTATATTTCATAACAGCGGCTCGCCAATACCTAACTAGGCATTTGCAACCTTACTCAGATTCACGATTTCATAGGGTCAGAATTTTTCTTAGAGGCTTAAATTTTCGGTAGATAAGACTCATTTGTAATTTCTTATATCTAGAATACGTTTTAACTTAAAATTTATTATTATTATTATTATTTGTATAGTTTTCTCAATTTTGACTTTCTATCAAGCTTGCAGTTATCATTTGATTTTCTAATACATTTGAACCTGAGATGCTATTTCCCACAGAAGTGAGCAGCTCAAATATCTCTAATTTGAATTGCAGATATAGCAAAACTTTTGCCCTTTAATTTCTGATTATTTTTATTATTTTTACAAAAGAATCAAAATATTAAAGATCAAATTAAAGAAATATTAAAATTAGATATAAAATGAAATCAAAAACTGCTATTCTTTTTAAAAGAATAGTTATTTGTCTAGTTATATATATAGTTATTTACAAAATAGTTATTTGTCTGTATATATATTTGTAATTTCAGAGATAAGAACTTCAGTAGATTTATTTACCCAGTAAAGCACAGCATAAAATGAATCTAGAAACAAGCAATCAAAAACATCAGACTGAATTTAGATTTTTATCTTGAGTACCATTCGAAAATTTACTTCTGCTCAGATTGATAATGACTGAAACCTGAGTGGAGACCCTGGAAATAGATGCTAATTAGCGCTTTAGATTTGGAAAAATATCAGAAATTTAATAACTTTTACCATAAAATAAACAAATGAAATAAAATAAAGAAAGATGAAAACATTTTCGCCGAAGATAAAGTCAAAAATAGCTACAAGTAAAAAACAAAATATGTGTTTAAGTTCAGTGCCAGCCCCCTTGGGGTTTCGAGAAAAAAAAAAACTCCCCTCAGTTTATTCTGATTTTTTATCTTATACTATAATACGAGGAATGGTTGCCAAGTCGAAAATCGCCCCAGAATTAATAAACCCCGGTAAACTTGGGGGTCTGGGGTTTTTGGCCATGAGGAATCGATTGGCGCCGGTTTCGAAGCGCTACGGTCGAGCAGTTCGGAGTTACAGATAGGGTATTTTCAAACTTTATTAGTTCGCCATAATGGCTAATAGGTTTCAAGCGGTAACGTGCTGCCATCTATACCAATATGGCGAACTAATAAAGTTTCCAGAAGATGATCCGGAACTCAAGGAACTGATCTCGAAATGGATGATCCATAACCCGTGTGGTGATATGAACCCAAGCGCTCCGTGCATGGTCAACAAACATGGAAGAGACCAGTGCAGATGGGGATTTCCAATGGAACATCAAGACATGACATCGCTGGTGGACGATGAAAAGCCGAGGTTTAACCGGTTATCTTTTCACCAATGGTTTCACAAATTTTCTTATGGCATGTATTGTTTTGATAAATCACAATTGAAAATTTAAATCTTCGAGCTAGCTTCGATGCCTGTTTTCTCCGAGCGGAGCTCGGTCACCCGCTGGTATAAGGTGAATCACAGGATGAACGCAGGAAACGAAAGACTACTAAGCAGGAGGCGAAACTTCTCTTATCTAATCTTATCAATAACATTTACCTCCTTTTAAGGATGATGTGATAAAACACTGAAATTTTATAAAGCTTGTAATAACTTAATTTGAATTGATCAAATCATAGTTTAATGCAATTTAGTAGTTTAAAAAAAGGATACAGTCCATTTATTGGGCTAGAGTCAGTATGCCTTTTTTATATAATTTTTTAAACAATTAAAATGTTCCATAGATTATACGTAAATATTTTCTATCAATTTTATTTTTATTATGTACTAGCTGGTACCCGGAGCTTTGCTGCCGCCGAAAAAAATAATATTAAATGAAATCAATCAATAATTTTGAAATGTTTTATCGAAATATAAAATACAAAAAAATCATTTTTATATATTAGATTTATGTCTTATTTTAGAATTATAAAACTTGGTATTCCATCACAGTGGTAATGTATGAAACTATTTATAGTATCTCGTGACTCGTTTCATATTCGTTCAGTATTCTCAAGTTTATTATTAGAAAATGTGATTAAAATATTTTCTTTTTAAATTGATTAAACACAGAAAATGTATTTATACCATAACATCGTTAACATAGTTGAAACGATAATTTTTAAAAAATAAGATGGTACAAAATTATTTGTACTATATTATTTTTGGTAGTTACTGCGAAAAACACTAAAATTTAATTTAAATTTAAAACCCAAAACTTTTTTGTGTAATCTGTAATAAAGTTGTTACATTTGAGAAAAACTTGAATGACATTTGCGTAGTAGCTACAAAATATTAATCTTTAATTTGGATTTAGCGTTTCTACAGAATATATTGTCTCATAGATGAGTTATTTGGAGATTAATCCTTGATTAATAAAAGCAGATGAGATTCAAACTTTTTTAAATAAATTTTTAGACAGTTGCAATATTTTGATAACCATCCGTAGGTGTAAACAATAAGCTGATCAAATTTCATCGCTATCAGATGAACGGTTTAGGAAGGGATAAGAGACATACAGACAAATATTCATTTTTATTTATATAGATTTTATAATATTAAACTTTTTTATAAAATATTTTTTTTTTCCTTTTATGTAATGTGAATAAATCTCACAGGAATTTGAGGTTGTATTCCTTAAGCATGTCTGTAGTTGAGCATGATCCGCAGACAGGACGATTTAAAATGTCATTAGCATGGCTACAAATCAATATATTTAAAATAAATCATAATTATATGAATTTTTAAGGCAACATTCTGTCAAGTATAACTGATTAGGCTCATATTTGCTTCATATATTCACTTTCTCATTAAGGTATTTATGAACACCGAGAATTTTTAAAAATTTATTTTGCAAATCAACAATATAAACATATATGCTGCGCAAACATACGTACAGAAAGGCTTCATAATAAAAACGTAAATAAAAAATATGCATTTTCACACAATTAGTAAAAAAAATAACTGTGTAATATGCTGAATTAAGTAAAAATAGAATGACAGGTGATAATAAATTGATTAGTTTATTAAAATAAGAACCTCATAATGTGATTACGGTCACAAAAGGCTTAAATCTGACACTGGTTTTATTTAAGAACGTAATTTACATTCATGTTTGGGTTTTTAAATTATAAATAAACACGAAATGGGTTGTTATATTTCAATCAATTTACTTAAGGCTTATATTTTTTAATAAGATAAGGAATAATTCACAGTTTCAGATTTGAATGATTCTTGTCTTTTCAAAGCCCCAAATTGTTATATTCTCATTAGACTATCTTCCCAATAATCCGATTATTATCCCAAGAAAGTGAAAATAACGAGCATTCTGTTATTTTTTGTTCGCAACGAACCGGAACCATTTCCTAGAAGATGATATCTTGTTTACAATTTATGGTCACTTCGTTTCAGGAAGAAATCTGACTACTTTCTATTTCTATATTTTTGCTATTGCTCCTAAAATTTTTTAGAAGTGTTATGATGAATTTCGCGGCATAATATAGGTTAATCTACCTAATTCGTCAAAATAGGATTCCCAGTAAGAATTATTCTAATGAGTTTTCCTGTACTTACATGCTTTTCTAAGCACAACTGACGATTTCTCCAATGATATGTAATTTATTGTTATGATTATGATACATTTCATCGATATGGATAATCGAAAAGAAAAAAACCTTTTTTCAATATAATTATTTCATCTCTGATAATTTCATAGAGAACTTGCTTACATATAGATATATTTAATCTACAATCGCAGTAATGTAAATTAAAGAATATTGACATTGTCTTTTATTATCTGATTTTTCCATAAAATGAGAAATAAAATAATAATATTTTTAATTTGTATTTTCGAGGTCTAAAATTTCTTGAAAGAGAAATAAAATTCTATTAAAATTATTAATAGGGAGGTGTTAGAATTATAAGAGAATTAAAGTACGCATTTTATAAAAAGGAATAATAAGCAAAAAATTTATATCAATATCTGCATTATATATTGAAAAATTTGATTTTGTTGGAAAAAAATAAGATCGTCGAAATATGCCTACATTTTTTTGTTAGCTGGAAATTTCGTAGAGAAAAAAATTCTATTCTGAAAGAATTATTCTACAATTTCGACCGGTTTCACAACAGTCGATTCCCCAAAATAAATATAATAAATAAATGAACAACAAAATGTTTTTGAAAAAAGCTCTTAAAATTTAATTTGAAGCTAATATTTTGTCTCAATTCTTAAATTTGAATTTCTTTTTCAATTACCTTTACTATGGTATACTCTATTTTATTTATTCATTTTCGAGAATCAACTCGTAGAATGTAATTTTATTTTCAAATTTAATGTTCCTTTTTTATATTCATTTATTTTGAAAATTTACTGTTATGACACAATTTGGACAAATAAACGCAATTGTAGAGCAAAACTCTTTCAGCGTGGATTCTTTTTTTTTTCTTTGGATTCCGATTGATTAAAAAGTAATAGTCATTTTTTTACACAATCCTGTTTTTTTACTACAAAGCCAAATTTCTTTAAAATACATAATGCATATATCGATTTGAAGATTTCTCCACACATTATTTTCGACATAATAGATACAGTAAAAGCTCTTTATTCGAGGGGTATGTGTTCCATAAATATGCCGCGAATACAGAAACCGTGAATACGGAATGGTAATTTATATAGGATTATAGCGAATACGTTCCTAGGTGACAAAATAAAATAAAAAAATCAGTTTAATTGAAGTTTTTGAACATTTTGATTTGTTATCTTAAGGCGTAGGCAATGGTTTGAAGAATTTTATAAGTTTCTCTTGCTTGGTAGTTTTTAAAAGCTCCTTCCATTCAGACTGATACGCAGCAGTCGAATTAGCAATTAGCCTCTTAAAATAAGACTTCGTTCCATAGACGTTCATAAAGAAATCGCAAATCTCATTTGCCATTCTCAAACCTTCACTAAGATTTTTCAAATTAAACGTCACGTTTCCAGTACTTGTTGAAACCTCTTCTTCAATGGACTGTAAATTTAACATTTCCTCAAGTCGGTTTCAGTCAGATCTTCATCTTGCGATTTAAGCAATTCCTCAATGTCGATTCTATCTGTTCGAACTCATCTCGTCCTATTCCATTCGCAATTTTGGCTATGTTTGCAGTTTGCATTTAACAACATACTTTAGACAAAGTTGTAATAAGATATGTTTTACTTTTTTTATTAGTCCATTTGATGGCATTTACAAAGGATATTGGGTTGGATACCTATTGGAATCCTTTTATTATTATGCATGTACTTATTAGATCCTCGAATAAAGAATTTTTTAGCCGCGAATATAGGAATTGGGTCACATTTTTTTAATCCGCGAATAGTGAAAACGCGAATGAAGGAAGCGCGAATAAGGAGCTTTTACTGTACTCAAACGAAACCTCGAAAATTTTGGTCCAATAAAAGAAATATATAAAATGTTCTTCAATCCCTTTTCTTTCTTTTTTTTTAACTAATCAAATTATTCTTTGTTTCACAGCTTATTTTCTAGACTTTTGTAATATATATATTTTTCTTTACGGTTTTTCTTTAAGGTCATTAACTCTAAATAAATATAAAAAATCGTTGTTGAAACTTCCAATCCTTCGATCTTTTGACCGTTAAAATTTCCAATTTGTTTTGAAGCAAGATTTGGACAATCAATTTAACAACTTTAATCAATTAAGTTGCTGCAATCCAAATTTGGTATATTTTTTATTTAAATCTTTTTTAACTCAGCTGAATTAAAAATTTTTCGTATCGATTCTAATTTTCTTGATCCCTTATTTTTTTACCTATTAGTAAATATTTCACATTTAAAAAGCATAAATTATGTTTGAATTCCATAAAAGAAAGCTTATGAAAAATTCTCCTTCTCATACTTGGCAAAGCATAGAACAGAATAAATTTGATATGAATACGTACTGCAAATTAGCAAATAAGTTTAATTGCAAACCTCGAAATTTAAACTCAAATTGAAGCCAGAAATTCTACAATGTTTCTAACTAAAATAATATAGTTACATAAATTATGTAATTATACTTAATATACTTTTTTGTACTTATTAGCTGGACAAAAGTCTCTGCAGTGGTGGCCCTAAATTATATAGAACAAAAAATACTTATAAAAATATGATAAATTAACACATCGGGTGTCTCGTAAATCATTTATGTTTTACATCTACTTTTTAATTAGATAAGCCCTTTCTTCTACAGTTAAGAAAGAAAGAAAAGGATTATTTAATTGGTCTGAATTAAATCACAGGCGCAGCAAACGTGTTCAAAAATAACTGGAATATTTTAATAGCAAAATACAAAAGAATAATATAAAAAACATTGTATTGTTCTTCAATAAATGTTAATAAGAATTGTTCGCAAAGAAAGAGCTTTTTCATTGCCAAAAAATATTTTGTAGAAAAATAGATAATAATCAGAGGACTAAAATGTTGATCAGTTATTAGAGTTAAGTGTCAGTTTTACTAGATTATTTTCAAAAAATCCATTCACAATAAATTATATATTGAATTACAGATTTTATAACTGTAATCGATGTAAAAATTATTCCTGATTGAGTGTCTATTTATATTTTATAGTATCAGTATAGAGATTTATTAGAAATAGGGATTTATTTCAAGAATCTCCGGTAATTCCCTGCAACATTAGAATTCTGTTTAGTAATTTCACCAAATAACTGCAATAGAAAGGGTTGGTGAAGTTAGTGTTAATAAATATAAGCGATATATATCAATCAGTCTGAAGGAAAAACAATATAAGCAATTGCAAAATACCTTAAATTCTGTTATTTTTAATATCAATAATATTTGAAATACAAGCATTTTGTTGTCCCTGAATTTTATTAATTAAATACTTAATTTAAATATATTTTGGATTGTGTCTGATATCCTTTCCTTAGAATAATGATGTGGAACTGAGCTATACCCTTTCCAAAGATGGGCCGTCCCTCTTGAATAAGGTGTAATTGCATGGTCCACTGCGTAACTGAGGCTGTTATGCGTCACTTCAGGTGTCGATTGGTTGTCACGACGAATTATTATTCAAATATTCCTTACGCATTGATAAATAGTCAATTGCACATTTGTGGTAACTCTCTTTTTAAGCAGTCGATGTCCTGAATTATACCTTCTGCGAATTTCAAGAAATCTACTCACTTTAGATTAATCATATAAGCGCAATAACTTACTTTAACTTTTAAAACGTAGGTTTACAAATCAATGTCAATAACCAGAAATCCCACGATGGGAAAACAAAAACCAATTACAAAATTTTAAATGTCATTAACCAGCTTCAACCAGATGGGTGAAAAAAAATTAAGAGTGATTTAAAGCTCATTACTTGAATCGTTTAATTGCTTAAAACTTCCTGCAAGTGCTACCCTGATTGGAGAAATGAAATTGACAGTAAAATCTGATGAAAATGCTTAAAAACAGCTCTGAGGGATTCGTTTAATCTAATGAATCAATCTTCATAAATACGAAAAGTAGAGCACTCGGAACATCTCTGCAGGCTGGTCAACATGATATTTAGTAACAATATGTAGGACATGAACTCGTGGATAAGTCACGGACAACCGTTTTTCCACACTAAATGGGTGTCGGTTGAGGATATCGGTTGCTCTAATTATAATCGATATTCAGCTAATTGTAATTCAATGTCGATAATGTTTTCTTCGAAGAGCCTGTTGGGAAGCTGCGAGGAAAACTTTCTCTCGTATGTTCTCTTATCAGGAAAAACCGTCATTTGTATTTTGGATGAGATAAAACACAGAGAAGGAGAATAGAGAAGGAAGATACTCTTTCTCTGTGAGATAAAATTCTTCCTTCTTTACATGCAAGCTGTGTGTTGAAAATTATTGTCCTATTTGAGTTATTGTTTTTATTTTTTTATTCGTCTTCTCTGAATGCAAACCCTTTGTTTTGTAAACTAGCAGATAAAAATAAAAACTAGAAAGTTTAAGTAAATATTTTAATAAATTCATTTATCAGATGAGAAAATTTTTTTTTATAAAAAAAGTGCTGATTTTTTTCTCTTCAAATATGGAGATAGAGTTCATTTAATTATTAATAAACTTTTCTATTGTATTTGATTAATTTTTCAATCATACATTTTTGAAAGCTGATTAAAATCTTTAAGAGAACGGCTTATGGCTTTAATAAACGCTCAAAATTTAATATTTATTTACTCAATTCATTTATTCTAATAGTTTACTCATTAATAAGTAAAGTATTTATATATCAATAAATATTATACTTTTGAATAAGTAAATAAAATATGTATTTAAAAATGTTCGATACAGAAGATGCAATCAATGTATTACATGATATAAAATAAATATAAACCAAACAAAGAATATAAAAGAATACGAATTCTTTATCTGAAAAATATTCAGACATGTTAGGAATTAAATATTTGTCTAAACACTTTAAAAATCCAATAAAAATATTATTTTGCAGAAAATTTATTAAAAATTTCATAAAAAACTATGTAAAAAGGAGTTTTCAATGTAATTAATCTTAATAAATATCAACTCTCAAACAGAGTTTCTTTTAAATTTGTGTCCAGTATAGTAATATAAACAAATGTGTCAATTGTATGATCAACGATTCTAATTTAAAAAAATACATTCTAGAAAAGATAAAGTATGCATTTTCCTATCAAATAAGAAATAAAAAAATGTTAAACAGATAAGATGAAGATATACAGCACGACAAATATGGCCCATTTTGCAAAATAATTAATGCATTAATTCCTTTTTTTAAATTTTTTTTTTAATTTTTACTCTTCAATTTATAATATGGATTCCAAATAACATACCGGTACTTGAGATTTCAAAAAACAACTCTAAAGTATTGAGTAGACGTGATGAGTAGATTGAATTTTAAGTGAAAATCATTCATAGATTTGTAAATACAAGTGGAGAGAAAGAATGGATTAACATTATTAAATTGAACTCATGTATTATTCAAAATTATCACTGAAGTAGTATTTAGATTGTGACTTTATACTGTATTATATCTATCTAATGACGTCCCTATGCTGTGAAAAATATGATGTTCTTTTTAATAAATTGTTTAAATAATAATTAATATTTAAGTTCTTTTCAACTCAATGATTTAATTTAAGTTGAATAATTTCATTTTATGTTACTTTGAGGTTGTTTATATTTTTTGTCATTTATTATAACTGATGGTTCAACGTTTTTACAAATTCTGTGTTAGACGCTCTGTGTTTATAAATACTTTAATAAATATGGGATAGAATGATCAGATAGGAATCTGATCAATTATAATTGATAAAGTGGTAATATTATCCCAATATCTTATAATCCAAAGATTTTTTTATAGAATTTATTCGGCAGTTTCACGAATAGCATCTTTATAATTGATCTCTAAATCCATTTCAGACCAGTGGTCTTTGTAAACTGTCTAATTGTAAATTCATCACTGTATGTATTATTTTATACGTATCAATCGGTCTTTGATTATTGAATCAATGATTTCTCTATAATAAAATGGGTTCATACCATGAGATACATTTAAAATTATCCGAAATATGTGAAAATATCAGAAGTGCTCAGTCAACTAATGGGCCAAGTTGGTGCCGTAAAACAAAGAAATGATTATTTGAAAAATATGAGATACAGCGTTTTAATATATGCATATATTTGAGAAATATTTCATTTTTCCTAAACATCTTTTCAAGTTTCCTAGATAGGCAATAAATGCAGGAAAAAATTTTAATCGGCTATAAATAAATATTGCGATTGATATTTAAAAAAAATATTTGTGATGTCTCATACGATATTTGTTTGGCATATTTATTTAATTTTTCCTCTCTTGAATATAGTCATTATATATAGTCATTGCGACTAGACAAAATGAAATAAAAAGTTTATACATATTTTAAACTTCAGTCAAATATTTTTCGGTACTTCAGATGCTTATAATCGAACATTTTCCACTTCAAGAGGGTATTGGAAAGGTACCAATTGATAATAATGTCTTAGCCCTCCGTATGAAATTGCGCATTTTGAGTAAGGCCAAGAATAACAGTGGCATTGGTGAAAGATAATTATGAAATATAAATTTTTGACATGAATATATCCTTTTTATTGAGTCTATAGCGAGAATATGTATTTTGAACATTTTTTTCCCTTCAATTGACACCAAAATTTGATGTAAAACTGTAATTGTAGTTACAAGGATAACATATATTTCATCGATTTAAGCAGTTGCGTTTATGAATTAGTGCATTTACATGTTTACAAAAGTAAGACGAAAAGACGGTCAACTGTTTGATGGATTTGGTTCAAAATTTGACAAATATCTATGTTTTAGATTCAAAATCTGTGTACCGAAATTTATTTACATAGTACTTAATGAATTCACTTGAATTCGAAAAGCCCAATAAATAGAACATAATTTCTTCAAAATTCAACAGAAATCTACAAATTTGGTGTAAAGCATTTCCAAATTTCATCCGTTAAGTTTAGCGTTTTTGAGCTATATTTGTCACAAACAGATAAATATAATTACAATTTAAAATAATGCCATTTATAAAAAAATTAGATAAGTCTGGAACGCGGGCAATCGCCAAAATCTCGTGTCCGAATTTTTGTATGATTACAATTCTTTTTTAAATACTTTACATATGAGCAAATAAAAATTGGCAGAAACGCTTTATTCTTTCATTTCCATGGTCACCCATAAAGCTGATTTTATGACTATCATTCCTCATTGCCCCTCGTATGTTCATTATTACGTCATTGCAGAGCATAATGGCCCATATCATACATGAACCACTGGTTTTTATAATTAAATATATCTAAACAGAATAAGTTTTTGAATTGGCGTTAGTAACTGAATTTTTCATTAAAAATTTTGCACTGCATCATTAAATGAGCAGAGGCATTTCTAGCTTTTGAGCTTTGCATATTCAATTCAAAAGATATTGACATGCATTATGACCTAACATGAACAGTTACTGCATTTTGGTTTTCAAGAATGAATTTTATATTAATTTAACAAAGTAAGGGGATCAACGGTATTTTGCAAAATAATCTTTTTTTAAAAAAATTTGTATACTAGATATAAAAAGAGAAAGTATTATGATCGTCAAATTAAAAAAAAAATCCCATTTGAGATTTTGATGAATTTCTATGATTAAACTAAACAACAACAACAACAAAAATGGAATTATTGTCTGTCTATCCATACGTGAATCTGAAAACTCAATAGCAAAAAAGGAGTGAAATTTAGTATGCAGTTTTTACTCAAAATTGTGCATTTGTATGAAATTATGCTCAAATTTATCAACCAGTAAAATGCCTGTTTATACATGTTTATGCAATGATTCCATATTAAGACAATTGAAAATAATAATTGTAATAATTAAATAAATTTTTTGACTTCTATTAAATTTTGGACAAAATGGATCTTTAGGAAGGAGTATCTTTCAAAACAGGCATTAAATTTTCGTAGCTATTCGTAATAACCGCACTCAACGTAGTAAACATGAGAGCGTACGAGAAAGTTGAAAGGAAAACATTCCATCCAAAGTAACTTCACTTTAATACCTCTTCCAAACCAATTTGAAAATTCAAAATTTGAATGATAAATATTGATTAATGTGATGGATCATAAGTTCTTAGTTTCATGATTAAAATAGTCACACACACACACATTGTGCATCTGTAACTGTTATTGGTTTATTACATGTCTTTTTCGTTTTACTGTCATCGTATTTCTAGAGAGAGGGATAATAACTCTTGCAAAATGATTTTTACGAACAAATCTATTTTTCAGTAATAATTTTTTGTTTTAAAACATCCAGTCTTTTTATATACTAAAAACCAATTCAGTTAGATTACAGACTCATTATTAAAAAAAAAGAAGTAAAGAGTTTCTTAAATAATAAGAGATTCCATTTTCTTCAGGGAAAAACTGTAACGAGTAACAGATAATTATGGAAACATTATACAATTTTACGTAACGGCATATAATTGTATATGTTAGCGGATTTCCTTCATAAAATGAAACGCATTCTTTGAGCAAATTCAGACAGATGTTTGTTATTCTTTACCAGACACATGCTATGGTATCACAAAACATAATGATTCCAAGCAGCCGGTGGCTTTATCGGTTTGACACACCCTTTGAGGAAAGTGGTGAAAGAAGTGTTATTGAGGAAAAGAATTGCTATAAATATATTTTTCCCTTGTGATTTATTCAAACCCGCAAAAAGATGAGAACAGTTTTTCTTTCTACACATTCTAATTAACCCGACACACTTTGAAAAGAAAAATGAAAAGCAACAGAAAGTCAAATTTATGAAGACAAAACCTGAAATAAAAGCTCAAAACTAGACGAAACAACTTAAAATCTTTCCTTATTTAAATTCATCGGTATATTCGAAGATGATTCTCTGCTGCCACCTAAAAATCAGAAAAAGTAACCTGATTATCGTTTGCGAATGAATGGTTTTGCTGATATCTCAATTTTTAAGAAATTTTTTGACAATTACCTATTTAAGGAGATACGAAGTAATAATTTGCTCCTATCACGGTTCATTTAATCGCAAAAAGGTGATGGTGAAATTTTACAACTTTCTGGTGAACTCATCATCGGAAATGGTGTGAAAATCCGAGAACAAAACTGTATTTAACCTCTTATTTACAGTAGCAAATGAAGTCATTGACTTGATAATAGTGAAAGTAGGAAAGTTTTGTGTTTCGGCACTTCTGAACATATATTTCCTGGAAAGAATATTCTCAGATATGCTATTATTAATAAATAATTATAAAAGTATTTTCATTTAATTGCCATATATTATGTTTGAAATAAAAGACTAGCGATTTCATAAATTTTCTTTTTATTCCTAGCTAGAAATACTGTGATAAGTTTCATTTTTCAAGTAACTTTTTCAGGTCAAATGTCGTTCACAGCAGCTCAGCAACTCATCTTTTGATGTACATTGAAGAAATAAGAATATTCTAAGAATTATAATAAAAATATTAATATTTTTAAAATCCTAAAGAAATGTGTTGAATTTTAAAATTAAGTGGAGTGGTTAAGTAATTCTAAAAGGGAATGAATCTCATAACAGTAGTTTTTTGTTAAAGAAAGTAAGAGAAGAACAGAAAGTAAGAATAGAAGAACATAATAATAAGAATATAACAGATAAGAATAGTAAGAACAGAAATCTTTTATAAATTTTACCAACACAAATAAGAAAAAAAAAATCTGAAAACGTTTTGTGCATCTTGGGAAAAGAACGATGCGTTTCTTAAGACTCTTCATGGAAAAAAAAAAAAATGATTGTATGTCATAGGTGTTAGCCACAAATAAAAGGCTCTGTAATTTTATTTAAATAAACTTTTAAATTGAGATTTTTTTAGCCATTTGCTGGTTAATGCTTGACTTACACAAATTAGTTTAAAATTAAGCTTTCTTTCTTTTTTTTTTATTTCCCGTCTACCGTGCATATCTCCAATACAAAATTGTGACAAAATTTAATTATAGATAGTCTCATAAAAAAAAAAAATAAAAGGCCTAAAAACTAGTGAAAACGAAAAAAGCTAGTTTGATTTGTGAGTTTCGAAATGATTTCTCTGGAATTAAAATAGTAACTTGGTTTTATTTCAATATAAAATAAAATTCAAGATATAATAGATTTTCTTAGAAATATTCTATAGAATGTTTGAATTGGATCTTAAGAAAAATAATAACAGTGTTTACAGTAATTTTTGGTTATTAATCCTTGAATCTGAATACCATTCTATAGTAAAATGAGGGAGAAGCTTTCAAATAATGAATCTGTATCATTAATCCCAGTGAAACCAATTCATGTTAATGTGACATACACTGATGACATATAATGTGACATACAAATACGATTCGTTAATTTAATTTTGGAATTCAGTCTGTATTTTGCAGGAGAGAAAAAACATATTATAACATAAACATAAAATATGATTTGTAATTGAATTTATAATATCTAATTACTGCTTCTTAACTGATTTGTATTGAGTACCTGCAAGTTTCATTCTAGGGTAAAGTTTCCTTAGTACATAAAATATTAATTTTTTTTTGACATTAGATTCCTTATTTTTTCCCCTCATAACACGATTGAGGAAATTTCATAAAATATGAAATGTAACGCTGCATTTTTTATAATCTAACACGCTTATATTTTGGGATAGAAATGCTTTTATTTACACACATTTCCTTCTATAAATCAGAGAGAGATAATAACAAAGGTTTTTAAAATCTTTTTTTAAAGCCAAACTCCAACATACAAAACAAGGTTGTCAAAACATTTTCGAGAGACTACCAAAATAGTATCCAAGTATTTTGCCAACCAGCTAATTGTAATGTCTAGGTTAAGAGTTCAGGACTTGAAGAAAGTGAAGGCACTTGATATGTCTGGCGAATACATGCCCAGAAATAGATTATAATAGGCATGTAAGATAGACGAAGTGTAATAAAGCAGGACAAGCCATTTATGCAATACAATTTGAGCCTCCTGTTCTTATCGAGCTTAAAAAAGGGGGTTATACCTTCGCTACAATGGCTCACTGCATGGCTGTGTAATTACAACAGAAATACGAGACTCTTCAAAACAGGCAGATGCAACAATGGCCGAGATGAAAGATAAGCTACAGATCCACATTTCGTGACAATTGTTTGATCGCAGGTGGTTAAAACTAGTGTCTGCGGTTGAAAAGGACCTACATGAAAAAAAGGCTGTTATGGTAATGGAAGTTCAAAAGTGAAACGGAGTAACTAATAGGAATTATTGGTTTTCAGTGATTGGAGCTTGTCTGCTAAGTATAAGATTATAATAAGTTTCTGCATGGTTATCTAAAATACTCAATTAAGATTAGGTGAATGTTTTAATATTTGAATAGTCTTGTACAGGCACGTGTGATAAAAGAGATTTATATGATAGAAAAACAGATTACCCTAAATTTTTCATTGTCAATTTAATAATACCTCGTGTTTGTCTTACTCTTTAAAAAGAAATATAACAGCTTTTAATTGCGGTGGCCAGACACCTCGAAATTCAATTGTTTGTCCCTGTTTGAATCAATATCCTGGATTTCATTTAAAGATAAAGTGCTAATTAAAAAATATCTTCTTTCTATTAAATTGAATTCGAGGAACTTCAAATTGTTTGCTTTTATAGTGCTTTGGCATTTTATCCAAATGTTTGTTGTTGATGATACATAATGTTGATATTTAATTCGTTGCCTACTACTCGACGTTTTTGGCACATTCTGCCTCTAAAATTTCATTTTACTGTTTGCTATTCTGATTTCTCTAATTTTGTTCCAATACGTTTTGAAGAATCATGTTTTTACACCATGGTCCTGTTTATCAATTTTAAGTTTGATAACGCCGAAATGTAATAAAAGACAACGCTAAATGCTATATAGATATGCTAAAAAAAAGCATGTTTTACTCAGCTTAGCCAAATATGGCGCTTGAGCTAATAAAACCCAAACAATCGAATGTAGAAATTTTCATTGCTGATTGTTTTTTTAAGCACTATGGTGAATTAACATTTAGGATTTCACATATAAATAACAGTTAAATTTTAAAAAAATACATTTTTCCCTATTAAATTGAGGTCGATAAATTTTTACTTGTTTACTTTTGCAAGTGCTTTGACAATTTATACACATGTTTACGTGCCTGCTGGTAATTTGTTCTTTGCCGATCACTTGAAGTTTTTGGTATATTTTATAAACTAACATTTTATTATATAATATGCGTTTCCGTTTTCTTTGTTTATTCTAAACAGTTTGAAAAATTATATATTTACAACATGGTCCTCTTTATCAATTCTAAATTTGATTAAGTTTTAATGTAATTAAAAATAACGCTAAATGTTAATGGATATGATAAAGATAATGCTTACCTGAAGCTTGTTTTACTCAGTCAAACATGGCTATTGCGCTAATAAAATCCCGAATATTCAAAAATATTAATGTTGTTTGTGGATTGCTTTAAAAAAGGGCTATGACAAATCAATATCCTGGATTTCATTTATAAATAAAGGATTAATTTTTTTTTTAAATAATAAAATCCAGTTTCTTTTATTAAACTGAGGCCGATAAATTTTAACTTGCATACTTTTATAGTTTTTTGGCATTTTATACATATGTTTAAGTATACGTTGACATTTATTCCTTGCCATACCATTTGATATTTTTGATAAATTTTATATTTAACAATTTATTATACAATTTGCGATTCCGATTTCTCAAAGCTCATCTCACTAAAATTTGAAAAACTATGTTTTTATTCCATGTTCCTCTTTAATAATTTTAAGTTTGATAAAACCAATAAAAGATCATGCTAAATGTTCTATAGATACGCTAAATGCTCTATACATATGCTAAATGCTCTACAGATATGCTAAATACTAAATAGATGTGTTAAAGTTAATGTTAACCTGATGCATGATTTACTTAGTTAAGTCAAAGTAGGCTATTGCGCTAATAAGATACCGAAATTGAACATGGAATCTTAACTGCGGATTCTTTAAAAAAAATAGCTTTCCTATATAAATTCGAGAAATAAAGATAAGTACCTTCTCTTTCTGATTATTATTTTCACTGATACGAAAACAAAACTGAAAAGAAAGAATTTTTATTTACTCTCATTAGTAGAAGTAGAAGATAGAACAGAAATAACAAATTGTTTTCTGGTCAATAGTGAAGTATCATTTAGTTTCGATAATTTTTTTTTTAACATTTTTTATGTCGAACAATTTATTAAGCATTACATTTTACGATTAGTATCGACGTTATTTTATTTACTTGTTTTAGGTCCATGAACTGCATAGGAAGGACAAGAAACGAGTTTAATTTCCTTTTTCTGGAGCACATTGCACTCTCAAGTGCATTCAAAACAATACCAATATTTATCGACAAGTCATCAGATGAAAATATCCTAAGTTAAGAACTACTTTTTACCGATTTGTCCGACTTAGAATTGGAAGATCATGGTTGCTTCGAATTTATATAGTCTTGACTGAAATGTTAATGTTTTTTACCTTATGGCACGACTCTCACAACATTTTTTTTGGTCATTTATCGTTCCACAGTAAATAAAGGACTCTGATCGAAATTTTTTTTCAAAAATTGTAAGCAAAATGTATAATAATTATGTATTTTTTTTAAATCTCTTATTACCTTTTTGAAGAATTTTAAGCAACAACTTAGTTTTATATGTCTGAATTTATTACTTATTTTGACTTTTACTACCTGATAAATATAGCGTTACTAGATGGGAATAAAATTATTTTTATATTTACAGCTACAATGAAAAATTGTTTTTATTTACTTAATTTACTCAATTGTCACAAGCTTTTATTTAACTAATTTAATAATTTAATTCAATAATAATTTATTTAGATCAATAATAATTCAATTTAATTTAATAATTCAAAAGTATTTAATTAAAATTATTTAATAATTTTAGTTATTTTAAAATTTAATTTAATTGCTTTAATAATTTAATTTAATTGCTCGAAAAATTTAATTTAATTGAAATAATTCATTTAATTTTATAACAGTTATGCTTCAGCTTTTGTGAGCAAAATTTTAAAGACTTACGAAGACAAGACAATATTTATAGCAAATGTTAAAATTATCATATATCAAATCAGTTAATATTTAATGCTTTAAATATAAAAAATTCTATTATATAAAATTGTACAATGCTTTAAATACTTAAACCATCTAGAACTTAATTTTAATTTTTAAAAAACCTGTTGACCGAATATGTCAGTAGTTTCTCGAAAAATTGCAGATTGTTCCAAACAACTTCTAAAAACCAGAGAAACCTAATTTTTCCTGGAAAACTTTAATAATTTACAGAGAATATTAAAAAAATTGATACAATGTGAGTAGCAATTTAAACTTGCATTTGTTACCTGGAATATAATAACAAGAATTAATCATTCTACGTTAAAAGCAATTTGTCAGTCGCGTTTTGAATTTTCAAATAACAGTAAAACTTCAAAACGATTTTCAAAATTAAAGAATCTGTTTTGAACATCAATAAGATTAAATAAATATTACTTAGATATCTCGTTTCATTATGATAAATCCTGGTTGTAAATTATTGTTAGTCATGACTGCAATTATGTTGTAAAATCTATTTATTAAATGAATCTATTCTGCTTTACTACGCAAAAAAAATCCCGCAATCTTAAAAAAAAAATTTTTTTTAACACAATTCTGAGCATAAGCAAAGGAAGCACAATTTTTAAATAAAAATAATTATTTATTTAAATTATTATCACGAAATCTTCACGTTCGAACCTTCCTGCTCTTAATAGATATTTGTAAGAACGAATTGTAAGAAAAAGAATCGCTATTAACGAATTCGAATTCGTATATAATTAGGAAAATTGGCATTTCAGTTTTATAAATGTAAACAGTGTAGGAATATTTTTTGAAGGCTTTGATTTGGATGTTCTACATGAGAAATAAAAAAAATCAGAAAAAGATGCGAAGAAAATTGATAAACAATTAGCTGCTGAATTTATTTTCGTATTTATATTAGAAAATGGAAATGTTTTCAGTGAAAGTTGGCAGTTAAATAGGCAGAATAAAAAATGTACAAATATTGCATTGTGTTTATGTCAGACATATTTAATCGCTTGTTTCTATTTAATATTAGTTAATACAATTATCAAAAGGAAAAGATAAAAAAATATACAAGGAATAAGAAGGGAGAAAGTTAAATAAAAACGTTGCGTAACCCACTTTGGAAAGATTTGTTGAATAAATAAAAGCCATAATCAATAGCTTGAAGCTTTGATTCCATTACTGTAGGAAATGACTGTAAGAAATACAAAACTATCACCTTATCTTTCTGAAAGATTATTTGAGAGCCAAAGAAAGTGATTTTGGTAACTAAAGGCGTTTAATTCTTAAAGCTTACTTAATAATTATATAGCTATATTTAATGCTTCCTCATCAGCTTCAGATTTTTATTGATATTCCTGTCGCTTTCAGAAGTCATTATTTACTGAATTCTGAAATGGGAAATTTGAATTAAAAAAAAAATTTTTGGGTATCGTGCATTGTTGCTCGAAAGATATAATTTTCGTCAGTAGAGATCCAACATATTTTTTTTAAATATGAAGAATGACTGAAAATAACGAATTATTTAAATAAAGTGGATGTTCATTACTATTCTAAACCTTAATTTTATTTCATTATGTATTCGTTGAGGTCAGTAATTTATCTATTAAAAGAGTGTTTATTGAAAATAGTGTAGAGATTGTTTGAAAAAAAGATATTACGTGCTTCATGCATTTTAATCAGCAACATCTATTGGTAAACATGCAAAGTATTTATTGAAGAAAATTTGGTAGAATGTATATCAATCAAAATACTTTCCACCTTTTCCTACAACTTTTTCCCGTTTTCGTCCAATAAGTCAAGATTATTTTTGAATTATTATATTTTTTTGGTCCTCAAGACCGTTTTTGTCAGTGTCATCGAAATCACTACCCTTAAATCGTCGAAATAAAAACCGACAATAGAAATGTGGTGGAGCAGCATTACCATAAATTTTTAAATGTGTCTGATGGGCTTAGACAGCAGATTTCTTCAAATCAAACAAACAAAAAGCAATGAATGTCGAAGATGTAATTGGGAGCGTTCCATGAATGAGGTCTTTATAAACTGAATAACTCAGTAATACTAAATGGGAAAACTTTCAAAATGATAACAATAAAGTAATAATAAATTGGTTAAACACAAAACCATTATCGTTTTACCATCGATAATGGTTTTTACTTTTTTAAAGTGAAAAAAAAAAATGATCAAAATACATGCAAGCACCTAATAGTAAGAGTTATACTAGGGATAAGAATGAAATTCAGACTAACGCATTTTATTATAAATATGAATTTACAAAGATAGATTTATTTACAACAAATTTATAAAATAATAAAATATTTATTTCAGCAGAAGTTAATAGGACTCTTCCTTAATTGAAATTCACTTTAAGAATGTTTTAAAAAAGTAACTGTGAAGCAATGGAAAAGGGAAATGTAAAGATATATCGAAAAAAATTAGAAAAAAAAAACAATCACTAAGCCAAATTAAAAACATTAACTTAATAAGAACCTTCTGTCAATAAAAATCAATAGTCCAATCAAATCTAGCATAAAATACATTTTGAGATTAATTATTTAATTTTTAAAAAAATTCTTTAGAAGAAACAGTGGGGGTAGAGTTTGATAAAAGAAGGAACTCACGTGAAAACATGATATAAATAATAATAATAATAATAATAAAACTAAAATCCACCTGCGAAAGGTAAGGCAGAAAAGTACAAAATTTTTCAATTAGAATAATGATATATTTATGCAAGCAAAATGCTATATCAAAGCTTATTAAAAGAAACCATAATGTCTTAATAATTTGTGGATGACACTTTGGAAAGATAAGATTTTTCTGTCGCTTTCCGCAAAAATAATCACTTTGGAAGAAGTGCAAGGGGACTTGAGTTTGACATTCGAAACAAGTTTATTATGAAATTTAAATATGTAAAATAAAAATTTAATTTTTTCCAATTTGTAACAGAGTCTTTCGATTTAATTTATGTCCTGCAATTAAAAGTCAATAATAGTTTTTGCTTCTTTCACAAGACAAAAAGAGATCTTTCATCGAAGAAGTTTGTTTTTCGCTGAGCCAAATAATTTTTAAAAGCATTGAGAGTCAGATAATGCTATAATAGAATTTTTAATACTTAATGCACTTTACCCGTGAAAATTAAGAAATATTTCAAAATAAGATAAAGAAACAAGAAATAAGAATTTTATTTTTTTATTAAACAAAAACATAGAAGGTTGCACTATATTATTGATTTTTCTGATACTTTTGTATAAAACAATAAAAAATCAAATTCTTCCTTTTTTTCTTTTATATTAATTTTGAAATATACACTTCAGTAATTATACTGAATTTTACATCATATAAAGCTATTTTATCTTAAGAATTCCTGCCTCCTCTTATAATTCTTAAAAATATTATTTTTTTTAAAAAATATTATTATTATACAATCATCTTTTATATCATTTTGAAATAAAAAAATATTTTTAATAATATTATTGTTGTTCAATTTTTTAAAATAAATTTTGACGATTTTTAAAAAAGTATTTTTTTTTGTATTGATTCCCAATAATAAAATACATTTTGAATTGAAATTCTAAAAATTTTTAGTCTACTGAAATCCTTATTGAAAAAACATGCCCATCAGGCGTTTAATCAAAACAAAAAAGGGAAGAATTTTGCAATGGTATCCAGGGGTCTCGGTCCCTCTCAGTTTAGTTTAGTTATATTAACGTCTCTTTTAAAGCAACACGAGGGCTATTTTGGGACGGACCTCGTCATTTTGAACCATGGTCAGATGACGAGGACAACACCTGACCTGGCACCCCCCTCTCCACATCACGCCACACCAGCGGGAGGACGGTTGGCCTGACAGATTTAACGTGCAAGAGACCCCCTCACATGGTAGTTCTTCGGTGGAATCGAGTCTCGAACCTGAAACCCTCCGGTTCCGAAGCCGAGATCTTGCGACCAGGCCACGGCGGCCCGCTCGGTTCCTTTCAGTAAGTTGGTTGAACGGGTGTTTGCGATTTTTTAATATTGATAACGTTGGAAGTAAACAGAAAGAAATTCAATGGGATATTTTTGTTCATAAAAATTTATTGAAATATTTTAGATAAAAGTTTCCGCCAAAAATATCACAAAACTGTTTGTTTCTAACACGTTTTGTAGCCTGAAATTAATCCTAATTTATTCAGATCTATTTAAATTAATTTCTGAGATGATTTATCATAGTTTACGAACCTCTAGTTTAAACTTTTCTTTTAACATAAAAATGTTTATTGGATTGCATGTTGTCTTTACATTGAAGCATACATGATGAAGAAATCCTTCATAATGCATAATCCTTCATAATCCTTCATATAAGTCAGATTGTAAGAAGAATAAGTCTGAACTTAGAGTGAGAATCTAGAGCTACCAAATTAGATATATAATTATTACTTAGGGTGATAGACTCTCACTAAGTAGGAAACTTTCAAAATTTTAACTTTTGAAACTTTCCATATTGCTTTACAATTAATAAAAATCAGTTTTTCATTAATACAAATTTGTTTTCATGCAATTTTGTATTTTCAGCAAATTTTTCAAAACATTTTTTGCGTATATGCTAAAACAAAAACGCTTCATTCGTTTAGTTGTTGAACTAATAAATACTCATATTAAGGAAATTTTAATTTTATAAGCACGGTATTTATTATTTCTATATAATTACCAGCATAGCGCATAAGTCATACTAGATTCGCCCATCGCCATCTACTTTTTGGAGAAGAGACACCAATTTGCATTCGATGCAATTGCATCGTGAATGTTTACCTTATTCTCACTGAATGTCCAAATTTTAGTTATCAACGCTTATACCATTTTAACAACTTCGATTTTTCTGACTTGCTTGATAAAACAGCACATGCTAATCTTTTTGCTTTTTGGAAATCAATAGGTTTTTATCTCCATATTTAAATATTCTTCATGTTTTTAAAATGTTTTTACAATGCATTTTATAGCTGAAATTTTATATTTTAATCCTAAAACAAATACAGTTTGGCGCAGCATAGTCAACACCATGGCACTTGTGCCAATAAAATCCAAAAACTCCAAACAATTACGAGCAAATTTTGAAATTAAGATTGACATATCAAGCATAAAACGTTATTACACTCTAATTTTTGTATTAGAGATTCAAAGTTCTTTCACATTTTGTTTTGAGAAAATTTCGCTTTGTTTTGTCAACGATATCTACTCTGTATCAATATATTTTTCTACTCTACTATTTTGAAGGTCATTCTTGGAAATCATTAAAAAACGTTGATGGCTTTCCACAATGGATGCCCACAGCGATGAAATGACACCACACCTTAATTCGCTAAAAGAGGGCACATACTATAGGGAAGTCGGTGAAGATAGATTGTAATAAGACTCATTACAACACAAAAGTAAACAAAAGGTTGATATATTCTTTCTTAAGATACTGATTTCATCACAATGCAAAATTCTGATACAATCTGTTTCGATTGATATTTAAAACTCATTATTTGTATTTGAAAATGATCGCCACGTGTTTGATAGAAATCGAAATATGTTGTTTTGATCGCAGCATAAAATTAGATCCAATTGTGCTTATTAACACTAGATCGCCTAAGGCAGTCATTTTGACTGCTTTTCAATTTCAGTTAGAAAAACAATTGTGTATATAATGACACAGCTTCTTAGAATTTTGTGACTTTTTGTACAACATATAAATGCGTTTATTAATCATCGTAGTTGCCTTCCACCCCTCTTTCATTTCCGGCATATATATGTGTTATACCTGTATTGCCTGAAAGCAGTCATTTTGACTACTTGGAAAATTTTAAATAATCAAATGACTTTTATTATTGAATTGAGGAAATTTCTTATATGAAATCGGAGCCAATATGATTACATGAAATCTGATCGGCTCCGATTTCGTATAACAGTTTATATATTTTTTGATTACCGTCACTTGTTCGTTACTTGTCATTCGAATCTTTATGCCAGGCCTGCCATCAGAAAATGAGGACCCACAAACATCAAATACAACATATTCTAATAAACGAAAATTTTGTCAAGTACGACTTTGAAACAAAAACAAAACAAATAATATATGTGAAAAATGTCAAGAGTATGTTTGCAGAAGATGTACACATAAAAAGATTGCAACTTACATTTGCTTAAAATGTACAAATAATGAATAAATTATTTTTTGTTCCAAATGAAGTAAATTTTTTTTATTGTTAATTCTTACTAATAACTTGCTATATGACCGTAAATAGTATAAGAAATATTAAAAATTAATTCTAAACAAATTTCTTTACACATTAGTTATTCTTTCACAATGCAGTCATTTCGACTGCTTGGGGGCAATATAGGTATACACTAAGTCTCCGTCTTTCTAGTGTTAATTAGTATGACATGAAATGTAGGCAGCGGTAGCCTGGTTCGTAAAGCCCCAGTCTCGTAACTGAAAGGTCGCAGGTTCTGTCCTCGTCTCGGCCTAAGACCGCCGTGTTGGCTAATGGCAGTTCGGGCACGTTAAACAGGTCGTGACTGCAAAGTCCTCCAAGTTCCCATAAGAAATTATACCTCTGGGAGTACAGAATCAGGGATGAGTCGGTCTCTGATTTGGATCTAAATTCTTGCTCATGGATGAATGAGTGTATGCATGAATTCGACCACCCACTGAAAAGGGTTGTGCCGTGTGTGTTCGAGCAAAGTCGTCCTTTCACCTGAACGGTGCTCGTTAACAACGAAAGGCGCACACCTCTGCCTTAATCGAAAGAGCTCTGCTAATTCGGCTTGGTATGACCAAGTGGCATTAGACGACAACAACAACAATGGCATGAAATGAATGTAAAGGAGAAAGCAACTGTTGAATATTCGATTTGAATTTCAAAAGTATTTATATGACGTTTATTTGTATTAAAATATCTAGTACTTAAGGTTGAAATGGATTTTTAATTTATGGCAGGAAAATGTTTTGAATTTGAAGCTATATTTATTTATGTATATCTGCATTTCCTTAATAGTGGAATTTCTGTTATATACGTAGTAATGAATGAAGGATATTTGTTTACAAGAAATATTTAAATAATTATAGAACTCTCCACGCAAATAATACAGAAAATCAATTCGTTTTTATTTTATTTTTATAAATGTCGGCAGGAAATCCGACATTGTATATTATTTAATTCTGTTTTTATTTTTTATTTTCGCTTATTTGAGAGTAAAAGTAGAAATTGCTATAATTTTCAAACAAAAAATATAAACTTTAGATATTGATGAGAGTTATCCTGAGTTATATAAAATTATTTTTGTGATTTATTTTGCTAGCTCGACAGCTTAAAAACGAAAAGAGCTAGACGAATTAAAGTTGGTACTTGTTCTTTAAATGAAAGAACTAAATTATACGGATTTTTGAATCAAACCCTTCGAAAAATTGGTTGTTAATCTTGGTATGAACGGAGTAACTCATATATATATAAAAAGCTGAATGAAACTTGGTTCGTGATCTTCAAACTCAAATTTGTGTCACTTTTGTATACAATCTGCTAAAAAGGAAATGTCTAATGTATTTATTCGATTATCTTAAGATAAAAGTCGAAAGTTTTTAAAAATTGAGTAAAAGGACATTTATGTCGCAAATAATGTTATAAAGCACAAAACTACTAATTTAAAGATATATCAAATTTTGCTTAGAAGCTAACAGAAAACTTAAGAAAGATATTATATAGCTTTGATACTAAAAAATGAACTGAATTTCTATTTAAGCATGAGGTCTCTACTGAGAAATAAAGGGAAATTTCCAATTTTGAAAACAATTTGAAGCATGAAAACAATTATAGAATATTTTTAAATAAAAAGATTACTCATTCTAAATTTTATGATTTGAAAAATATATTAAGAAATCATTATAAAAAATTTAGCAAAAAATATGCATTAGATCTAAATTTATGAGTTTAATTTTTTATATATATATATATTTTTGCGAGAAAATACTGCCGAAAATTAGGGTGTGAAAATGTAGCAGCATTTAAAGGTATAAAGTAGCGTTAAGCGGATACAAATGTAAATATAAAAATCATTACAAGTTTCTAAAAATGGATTAAAACTGTTCGAACTTTATGAATGTTAAGGTGTCCGACTAGGTTAAAAACAATGGTTATCGACCACATTGGCGATTTAAAAAAAACTTATTATTTCTTGTTGTTAGGATATTTCTCTTTCCAAAATAGTTTTTATTTTCTAAGAAAAGGAAGGCCTAACTTATCATCCAGGATTACAGATTTTTCAACTGAAATATGTATTTAGCTTGAATTTCCCCAAAACTTTCATTTTCATGCAAAATCTCCACCGTTAACATATCTACAAAATTAATAGAGATATTTACATAAAATGTTCAGGGTGTGTTTTAATTAATATGGGTGATGAAATGAACTAAAAGTTTGTTTGTTGGAGAAATTATTTTTCATTTATAGGTGTTTTTAGAAAAATTAAATTGTAAATTTGTGTAAAAAATGCACATATGCACTTATTTTTACCCATAGCTTCTTTGCATCTCAAAATGTTTCTTCGATTTTGGTTCATTTCATTCACCATTATATTCTATAACTTGTGTACAAAGAAAAATAGGATTGCTGCATTACAATTTTGTAATACAATAGCCGTTTTGGTTAAATTTCATTAGAATTTACTACCAATTTTCCTATTTCTCAACATATAATGTATTTTCAAATAATTGCTCTTGTATTTATAGGGTTTATTATTGACAATATATATCTAAAAACCATAAATAATTTCTTAAAAATCTAATTTTTAAAATTTTTTCTTCGAACGTAGTCGGATACCTTAAATTAATTAATTAATTTAGATTTTCACTTAAAATGGGCTTTCCAACTTAATGAAGAAGAATAAAATAACCTCAAGAATATAAGTGAATCATATGAAAAGAATTTTGTTAATTAGCTCATCAGAGAGATGAGTTAAGAAGCATTAAAGTGCAATCGTTTGGTCTAATAGATGGTTTAAAGTACTGTTTCTGAAGATACACATTTTGCTTCTTGAGTCATTTTCTTGCAGCTCTCCTCATTGTAACCCGACGAAGCGTTACTAATGTTTGCTGAAAAGAGACCCGGATTAAGCCTTCTACGAACTTTCAAGCAATGGTCTCGATTTCCTTCTTTTCCACTCCGCAACTTTCAAAGAAAACTATTTATTTATTAATATTTCATAATTTATATAATAAATTTATTTAATAATTTAATTAATTAATTTAATAATTAAATTTATTTGATTTGATTTAATTATAATATAATTTATTTAATAATTTCCTTTTTGTTTCGTTTTTAATTATTAAATTTATTTAATAATTATTATTAATTTATTTAATAATAATTAAATTTCTTTAATAATAATTATCACAATAAACTGAAATAACTTAACATTTATTTATGAATCACATTCCGCCGAGTTGACTCTGTATATTGAGTATAAAAATATCAAAATTTAAATTTGAAAATAATTTTGAGTGAAATGATTAAAAAAAAAACAAGACTTATCTTACACAATTTTTATTTTCTCGTATGTAAGGCTTACAAAAAAAAAGCATTGTAAATGACAAAAAAAAAATCCTCGATATTTTGCCACGTTTTAGAACTCCTCCATTATTTTTATAATGTTTCATATTTAATATATTTTTATATATTTGAAAATATATATTTTAATATATTTAAAATATTTAAATACCTTTTTCGTGTTATGTCTGTCTGTGACAAAAATAATTCCAAAACCTTTCGAGCTAGACCTATGAAATTTGTTTATAGACTTAATACTATAATAGCAGATTTCTATCGCATTTTCAATAAAATCCATACAGAGAAAATGTATTTTGCCGGTTGTCCAAGTATAAGTGAAAGCGGATAAATTTAAAACTTAAAGAGTTAGATTAATAAAATCTGGTAGACAGATTTAGCATCTAAAAAGTATACTTTAATCAAATTTTCTACCAAATCTTTCAAAGGATTGATCGTTTGCCTGTCGACCTTTCAGCATAAATGAAAAAACAAAATTCAAAAAAGCAGTGATTTAAATAAATGAAATTTAGTATATGATCTTGTAACTATATGGTAAATCTGCTCCAAATTTTAGCTTCAATGAGTGTGAAGAAAGCACTCAAAATACAAAATAATTTCAGTTATTTTTGTAATAACTGTATGTCTGCAATTAATGGCCTAAAAGTTGTTAAAGATAGCACTGAAGATTCAGCAAAAATTCCAGATTCATGCCAATGATTCATATTTCTAAACTATTGTTGGTCAAACTTATGCAAAGCATTCACGACCTTACGTAAAGCTCATAATTCTAGACATAAGGAAGGGGATATATATCTTCCTTATAGAAAATACTATACAGTTTTGGAAAGACCTGATGTTCTAAAGCACCATTTTTTAAAAACAACAATTAAAAAAATTCAAATGTTAATTAATTAAGAACATTATTAGAACAATGTTTCGAAGATAAAATGATACTTGAATTTGAATAAATGGTAGTAGAAAACCTTAGTAAACAAAGGGATCTTGCAAATTAAATTACACTGAAAACGCCATGAAAGGCCTCGATGTCGATTTATCCCAAAAATTGCTGGAACCCTAAAGCATTATTGGCTATTTAATAGCTGTCAAAAGTGCTCACTTTCATAGTAAGTAGCGTATAGTTGTGGTAAGAAACGAGGATATATCAGCGATTATTTCTAACCACATCTAATATTTCGCAAAGTAGACATTTGCATGCACGGAATACTTCCCTTCTGTCTAATTAGAATTACTAATATAAGTAATTAGAAAGAAACGAGTTATTGAATCAATCAATAAAATAAAAAGAAATAAGGCTCAAGTATTCTTGTTATTTGCTGACTGGACAAGAGGAAATTAATCTAAAATCATTTAATGAAGAGTTGATAAACCTGTTTGCCATTAATTCTGTGTTAAAAAAAGAATAAGAATTTAAAGTAAGAATGAAGCAATACATATAAAAACGACTCTTTTTAAGAATGAAGAGTTGAAACAAAGGTTAATTTTCATATTTTGAATGAGATAATTTTAAAATATTATTTTATATACTATTAAATATTAGTATCTTTACTCGTAACGCTCAAAATTATTTATAGCCTAAATTTCAATAATTTAAAAAAATTAAGTTAAAGCACCGTAATGAAAAGCAAACGATTTAAAAAAATTATTGATCTCAAAATTTTTGAGTTTTTTTAAACAAAAATATCGTTAAAAAGTCATTATAAAAATTCTTTTGCGGATTTAATTGTTTTAAATGTAATATATATATGTATGAAAAATAACTATTGCTTTCGAATATCCTACTTTGTCTCAAAAATAAATCATAGCAAAAGTAACAGGTTTTGTAATGATAGCATTCCAAAGTCTAATGAATGTAAAGTATATATCAGATGAAAAAAAAAAGGATGTTGGCAATTCATAGGAATTTGATAAAAAAAAAGTAAAAAGGAAAAAAATATTACGTTTGGTTACCCATGGAAGTAAAATGTCAACCACTCTCAGATGATCGCACAAAGCTTTAATAGATGATTAATATTATTCATATTTAAAGAAAGCTTATCTTTCTATTAAACTTAAGCGAGGTTCTTATCTTGAATATGCATCTGCGAAATTATAATTAGTTTATTATATTAAAAAGGTAAATAAAATTCCAGTTACATAACTTGATTAAAAATTGAGATCACGCAGAGCATATCGTATGTACAAAGGGTTTTATGATAAGAAACCGCGCCGAAAATACCTGAAAATACATCAAGAAATATTAAAAAATTAACACAATTTTTCACACACACACACACATATATATATATATATATATAAATTTTTATTTAAGAAATAAAAGAGAAATTTACTTTAATATAAAAATATTCATTCGTACTTAAAACACTTGCTCATTAAAAAATCATTAAAAGCCATTAAAAATCATTAAAAAATATAAAACAGCCATGAAATTTTATAAAATATATTCCAATTTAAAGAATTCGATTCGATATCATTAAGAAAATATTAATTTGATTGTCTTGGGATTAAATTTTAAGTGTTGAATCAAATTATTTCTAAAAATCAAGTATATTTTTCAAAATTAAAACATAGCCAGAAAATGTACGATATTTTTTCGCTTATGGAGTCAAATTTATTTTGATAGTTAAATGGTCTTTTCACTTTTTTCGAAATTTCCATTATAATAACCGTTATGTTATACTGGAACCAGAAACTTATTTTTATACAAATATTAATTTTTTGAAGAAAAGATATTGAGGTTTTTTCAAATCTCAATAGTGACGTTAAAAAAATCACGTAAAACTACGTGAAAGGTTATAAAGCACTTCGCAATTAAAGTGTCAACAAACAATCCTTATTAATGCATTGATGCTCTGAAATTTTTGAATAATAATTTCAGTTTTTTTAATAATTTCCATTCATTTATCACAAAAACCATCTTTATAGGATTATTTTGCCTGCCGAATTTTCTATAACTTTAGATTGTTATCAATGGATGTATATAGCTAGTTGGGTTAGTAACTGTTCTACGAATTTGTTTGGCACACATTTCATAATTTGTGCAAAATATATCGATGGGTCAAAATATTTTGAATCGAATTCAAGTAACATTTATTGAATATTACAATACAATAAGAATTTTTACAAAGTAATATTAACATAATTAATAAGGCCACAGTAGCCTGGTTGGTAGAGCGTCAGTCTCGTAACTGAAAGGTGCCGAGTTCTGTCCTCGTCTCAGCCAAAGACCACCGTGTTGGTTAATGGTAGTTGGGGCTCGTTAAATATGTCGTGACTACAAAGTCCTCCATGTTCCCATAACAAAAAACGATACCTCTGGGGTACTGAATCAGGGATGAGTCGGTCTCTGATTCGGATCTAAATTCTAACTTGTGGATGGAAGAATGTGGGTATGAAGGAATTCAATCGCCCCCTAAAAAGGGTTGTGTCGTGTGTGTTCGAGCAAAGTCGTCCTTTCACCTGAACGGTGCTCGTTAATAACGAAAGGCGCAAACCTCTGCCTTAATTATTGGTATGACTAAGTGGTATTAGACACCACCACATAATTAATAACATTAATATGTATTAATAAGCTTATGTTATCAATCAATATTTTACTTTAAAGTCAAACGTTGAAATCATGTAAATTATACATAATGATTTTAATAAGCAAGGGTAGTAAAACTGCTCAATATTCTATTTTGTTAATAAGTATTATTACAGAAAAGAGGTTGTATGGTATATCAAGGTATGGAACTCTCAAAAACTCTCAGAAATTTCGATGTCATTCCAATTGTTCGTGCTTTAATGCTAATAGAGTACTTTAATTGAAAACCAAAATTTGCACAATAGAATGTTTTGTTTCATAATAAAGTTCTGGAATATTTCAATCATTCTCTTTTTTTCTGCTAAATTACATTCTTTGTTGTTCGGTTCTATCATTAAGTTAATTTAAGTAAAGTAAAATTCACAAAAGAGTCTTTAGAATCGAATGTAGTTATAGAATAGGGAAACAACTCTAAAAAAGACATTTTGCCATAACACACCTCTGAAAAACAAACCAAAAACTAACGCTACCTTTTTCGGAAATTAATTATAATAATATATGTTATAAAAATAATTGTATAACTGGCTCTATATATCAAACCTTATCTGTGTAAATAAAAATGAATTGTATGTTTGTCTGTATGTCTTTTATGCACTGCCGTATCGCTCATCCGATTCCGATAAAACTTCAACAACAAATTACTTATACTTACGTGAAGGTTATAGGCATAATATGATCATCTAAAGCAGTGATGGGGAAACTTTTTTTAAGACGGGCCATTTGTAATAACTAGACGATCGTAGCGGGTCAAAGAATAATGCTTAATCGTTAAAAAAATTTATGTGTCCTATAAACATATACATATATTATTACATACACTTATTATTTTGATAGTAAAAAAGCAAAAGGTAAGAAAATTATAAGCACAAAATATAAAATGAATTTAGTGTAGTTCTTGATGTGAAGTAACTGTTTGATGGTGCATGAGAAAAATGAAATTGCGACTGTTTTATCAAAATTTCATCATAGTCCGGTTCCATTTGCGAAGCAGAAATTCTTAAAACTGATGAAAGGTGCTCATCTGTAATTCTGTTTCTTAAAGAAGTGTTCCCAAGCTTCATTGTTGAAAAGATTTGTTCGCATATATAAGATGAGCCAAACATTGTCATTATCTTCATTGCATGAGTAATTAGATTTAAGAAATTATCTGGACTTAAATTTTTATAAAATTCTAGTAATGGTACTGTATGAAAAGTTTGTTCCACGAGAGTATTACAGTTCAGTTCTATTAACTCAAGTTGAAATTTTGCATCAACTTCTTGGTAATTAACATTGAATGGGGTCGCAAAAATACTAAACTCTGGTTCCATTTTTCTAACGTCCTGAAATATCCTTTCAAATTCTGAAGATAGTTTTCTCAAATTAATTTCGTATTTTTTAATCTTATTGTTTGATATATTGAATTTTAAAGATTGTATTCTTGGAAAATGAGAAAAATCAGATTGAGATCTGATAAGCAAATAATAATAACTGTAATTCGAAACTCTTCAGGTATTGCCAAATATCGTGAAGAAACTGATTTTTCCCTTGCAATTTGAGATTAAGTTTATTCATGTGTACGAGGAGGTCTGTGAAAAAAGCGAAATCAGAAAGCCACGTTTCGTTTTCTAAGACTTCAAATTGATTATAAATGTCTTTATCAAGAAGAAAATTCACAATATCGTCTTTTAAATCCCAAATTCTTTCAAATACTTTTCCAGCACTTATCCTGGATTATTCGAAAGTTCGTTGGTATCGGAATGCTCAGCATGTACGGACTCCAAAAACTGTTGAAACTGGCGATGTAGTAATCCTCCGGAACGAATCATATTTACTAGTTTTGCAACAATATTAAGTATATGGTCAATATCTAAAGCCGATTTACAGAGACCATCCTGATGTATAAGGCAATGCCAAAAAACATCATTTTCCGGATACTTAGAATTAAATTTCCCAACAAATCTTTGATTCCAACCATATTAGGTGCACCATCTTCTCTCACCATCTTCTCACCAAATTCTCCATCTGAAAATGCTTTATTAGATTTAGCAACATTATAAGCCAACACATTACTGGCTTTCGTAGCGCATCTTTGAGAATGATTAGCTCTCTGAAATAATTGTTGTTGACTTGATAATTTTTTTTATTAAATCTTTCGATTTAATTTTTTTCACCTCTTCACTTAACGATGAGAAGGAGTGGTTTTCATGTTTGCTCTTGAAATGGCGTTGAATGTTATATTCTTTTAAAACTGCAACAGTTGTATTGCAAAGTAAGCACACAGGTTTTTCTTTAAATAAAGTAACGAAATATTTCTACGTCCATTCTTGTATTTATATCTACCTGCAAGGATTGTTCGGGAATTGGAGTTATGCGGTTCTTTCGGAAAAACAGAACAATGAATCGAAAATGCGAGAGTGTTTGGAAGTTTCGAGCGAAGAGGAGTCAGCTGTTTGGGTCGGATGGATTTGTCCAGAATACTATTGTGTTTTGAATATCGCCGCAGGTAGTTTTTATGCGGGTCGTCATATTACGAAGTAAGAATGCGTTCAAACATTCTCACGACGGCACTCTTAAACGGGCCGGATTAAACCTTTCCGCGGGCCGGAATTGGCCCGCGGGCCGTAGTTTCCCCATCACTGATCTAAAGTATAAAAAATATTTTTAAATTTATTTGCCGCATTTATTAACCATGGATTAACACCAAATAACTCGCCAAGGAGACATAACAAATTCAGTAAAGATGCTAAATTCAAGCTAGACGTTAAATTTCGGCGCAATTGTATGTAAATGTAATGCAAGTCTTTCTCTGAGGTAATAGTTTTATTAATGAGTGTGCGAGAAAGTTTTAGTAGAACCAATCTTATAAGTTTGAAATTTTAACTGAAGATTTAATAAAATTTTAGGCTTTTTTGCAGTAACTTCCGAAAAAATTATATTATTAATAATTTTTCACCATCTTAATTTTCAAAATATTTATCTTTTAAACTATATTAAAGATTTTGTCGTATAAATATATTTTCTATGTTTAATCAATTAAAAATATTTTAATCACATTTTCTAATATTAAACTTGAGAATACTGAACAAATATTAAACGAATCAGGAGATACAATAAATAGTTTCTTTCATTACCATTCTGTCAGAAGACCAAACTTTACAATCCTGAAAGAATACACAAATCTAAAACATAAAAATGAATTTTTGTTTGTAGAATAGAATAATAAAAATAGAACAAATACTATTTATGCTTCTTCTTTATATATCCTTCAACTTCAATGGATGTATTCGCTTTCTATAAGGAAATATATATCATTTTTAATTAAACAAAATAACCATTTCAAATTCCAAATGATGTTTCCAAGATTATTTCTTCTGTGGCAGCAACGCGCCGGGTACCAGCTAGTACACTATAAAATCAGTTTTCTGAAGAGAACTTGAAATCCACAAATGATAATTGATCCCCTTTCACATAACTTTATCCAACACCATTTTCGTTTTAATTTTAAATAAAAAAATCATTGGAAAATATTTAATAAACTAAGATGCTATAAATATTGAGGTAATTGGAATAGAAAAAGTCCGGGAAGCATAGCCGAGGAAATGAATCTAAAACAAGAATTAAAATCGATGTCAAAGGGAAAAATATGTAGGAAAAATCTATGTTTATAAATAATTTTCATAAACAACGAAAATACTGCAGCTGGTTAGAAAATTTTCTTTTAATAATTCACACACACACAAAAAAAAATCGTCTGTAATCATTATATCTATTTACATACGTTTAAAAATGGAAGAATTGTTTTTTTTTACTATATATTCTCAAATAAATATGTGAAAGGGGAAACAAAAAAACATTCTGTGATTTAAAAAAATAAATACGAAAAAATTATTAAAAATGCCCGTGGAATAAATATAATGAATCTTTTAATAAATCTGTAAGTTGATTAATTTAAAAAATTGGTTATATTTTAATATTGTCCCACTTTATCATTTATCAACATTCGTAAGCAGCTGGCTTTTTCGTTTATTTGAAGATCGTATTGTTCTATGACTGATAAATAATTAATTTGCTTATTCTGAGATTCACTAATCATTAATTTGTTAAAGTATGTTTATTCTGTGGAAGTGGCAATGTAATTGGATTTTCTATTGTAGCATTTTCAAATAGATTAATTAAAAGCTTTTTGTCATTTCTCCAAAATTTCCAAACATAGATAGATTTAATTATAACTATAAAAGATTAAATTCAATTATACAGAACAAGTTTTTAAGTATCATTTAAAATGTGAAAGAAATGCTATGAATTTAAATTTCGAAAGTGTATCGAAGAGAGAAACAGAATCTTGCTATAATGGGTTATAACAAGATTTAGTTATATTAATTTAGTTAATATTAAATCTTTCTAAATAAATTTATCTCTTTAAATATTTTATTATTTTTATTTATTTGAAAATTTATAAGAGAAGTTCAAAAATTTTTTTTTCTAAACATTATGAAAAAAATCATAATTTTCATTAATGAGAGAATAGGGATGATCTCATTAACCCATTAGCTGCCATGATCTCATTTGGCGATTTTTATTTTATTTTTACGCACACCATTCGGCGCCAAAAATGAATTTGATATGCCTGGCAATTTCATTCTATATATATTAATCAATACTGTATATAACATAAAGTATATATACTATGCTTTGTTTCATTAAAATAAGCTGTCAAGTTTGAAATTTATCTGTAAATAGAAAGAAAAAAAATTATCAGATTTGAAACAGTATATTTTTGGTTTGGTTTTTATATTATAAAGAAATACCATACATAAATATGCAACTGAAAGGTTAAAGTAAGGATCTGTTACCAGCGGCGGATTTTGACAACGTGAGACCACAGGCGCTAAAATATTTTGAGGCCCCCTTCTAGGCAAACTTTATTTGTAACAATAAAGTAATATGAATTAAACTTATTTTAGCTTTTGAGCTTACTTTTTAGCAATTTCCACATTATATGTATATGACAAACATATGAAAAAAGAGCCCCTTTTTTATATAAAAAATGTTACTATAAACGAATAAAATGACATTCCCATTCAGTAACTATTAGCTGAAAATATTACTATTTACATTCTTCTCAAACATCTTTTGACTAAATAATTGAGCAGTATTTTCTATTAATAATGTAGATAATAATAATAATAATAATAAAAGAAAATATATCAAATTTTCAAAGATTTTTTAAAGTAATACTTGGATAAATTTTAAAATAGTTTTTAAAAATGTTATTTAGTTAAAAGAAAATTACTAATTTAAATATTTTTCTTCCATTTGATACGCCAGAAATCGCAGTTGCACCTTGTTAATTTTTAGTAAAAATAATTAAATTACTTGTATTACTAGTACTATTTTAAACAATATTTATTTTAAATATATTATTAAATTTATTTTTATTAAAAATAACAATTAAAAATTATTTAATATATTAAAATTTTTATTTAAATATTATTGAGCAACTTAAATATTTTTTAATAAAAAATTGTTTAAACAAAAGAAATGTTAAAACAAGTTGGAATAATAGAAATTTCCAAATATCGACTAATAAAGACTACATTATGGGGACAAAGCCCCAAGTAATTTCATAAAAATCCACGGAAGGAGCAACATAGTAATTTTAAAATTATAACATTAAAATTTGATTAATTTGTTGCGTATTTATAAATAAAAACCATGCAGATATCAATTCAAGAAGATTAAAAATAAAATAAAAGCTTTAAAATAAACTATAACTATCAGAAAAAAACCTTTAACGTGTTTTTTGGTGATAATTTTAAAGCCAAAAAATTTATAAGTTATAGTTATAAATTTAACAAATGACAGACATTTCAAGACTTAAAATCTAATATAAGCTAATAAATCTTTCACTTATAAAGTTTTAAATGATATAATTGCAAAACATTACATTTCATGCCACGTTCTTTAGTTCTTTGTTGTCATATGAGCAGTGTGTTCTGCTCTGGTTATTAATCTTATAACTAACATAATCGTTTAAAAAGATTCATGGATTAAAAATTAAAAGGAGGAAGAGTTAATATGTATCAAATGTGCATTAATGAATCAATATTTCACCGATTTATGCCAAAATCGCAGTAATTGTTTTGATAACCGTGAGGGAAAGAGCAAAATTATAATATTTCCGACTGTTAAAATTATTATATTAGACAAGAAAATATCAAGACACATATAACTACTTCGATAGCCAATTCAAATTGAATTGATATTCGTAATTATAATTTTCATGATATTCAAATAGATTGAATACACTTTTCTATTTAATCATGAATATTTATTATTAATTTATATTTGCAGATATTTCTTAGAAAAAGTTTAAAAGATAAAGTTTTTATAAGAAAATAATTAATACAACAGATCTGTGTAAAATAGTAATACTTCTTACCTCTTTCAGAGCAATTTCAGTTTTAGCTATTTTTCAACGACTCCCACAACTTTTGTACTCATCTTTTAAATTTTTAATTCTTAGTCTTCGTCCGCATTCTTGAAATTTTTGTTCTTACCCTGTCTTGAACCGTTGACAATGTTAAAGATATTTGTCCAATGGGAGTTGAAAGCGCAGAGTGATGAAAAAAAAACCCTCTTTCCCTCGGTCATAAATTTAGGAGGCTCAGCTTACTTTAACTCCTTTTTTTTAAAAAAAAAAGATGTGGAGATATCAAATTACAGGACCCTTTAAACTCGTAAATGTGTCCCTGTTAACAAAGAAGAAATGCTCACGTTGCCTCAGCTTCGTTTACTGTCAATTCTTCTGAATATTATTAAAAAGGTTTTATTCGTCAAGTGCGCGCGCTTTACTTTGGAGGACGAACACACAAGAGAGTCAGAACTATACATTTTTTCTCCCGTTATATATCACTGAATTAAAATGTTAAAAAAAATAATTAAACTAAAGCAATAAATTTTACTGCATAATGATTAAATATACAGTTTTTAAAATTACTTAGCTCTCCTGATTAAAGATGCATGGTTTCAAAATATTTAATGCCGGCAAAAATATAAAAAACATATTTTCAACGACATAAAAAAGATTTTAAAAAATTCTAAGCTTTTTTTTTCCAGAAGAATAAAGTGTTCGCTTTAAATTGTAAGCCTGACAGTTCTTAAATTGCCTAAAGAAATCCATGACTTGAATATTTTAAATATTAACGAAATACAAACTTGTTATATACAACATGTATTTGATTATGACACATTTGAAGACTAAACTCAAACATTTCCAAAATTAATACGTAGTTTGCTAGATTTAAATACATGACAAGTCTCCCTCTTTTCGAAATAGTAGAAGTAGTATTTTCAGAAAAATGAGGCAGTAAAAAATTTCATAATCTAGTTGAAAAAAATGAGTTAAAAAATCAAGCAGAGCAGAGCAAAGTTAAATTAGCGAGTTTAATTGTCAAATCTTCGGCTTTAATAAATACTAGCATTCCTATAACTGAGTTTACTTTAACAGAACACCATTTATCTAACAGCAATACTTCATCTATTGACTAATAAATACCATTCACTTGATTTTTGTACCCAACTAATATAATTTTTCAACTTTTTCTTGTTTTTCTTATAGGTTTTGATGAAAGTTATTGCATGAGATGCATTTTTTAATTGCTTTTTTTCCTATGTTGGAAATAAATCCTAAGAGTAATGCTTCATTTTTTTGACAAGTATATTTTCAAAAAATTTCAACTGGGTGAATCCAAATTGTTATATACTCCTCATTTATTATGAAATTTTTTAAAAATAAGGTCATAAATGTTTCCTTTCATTTAAAAAAATATTAAATTAATAAGAAGCGAAAGCCACAAAATTAAAATTTCATTTGTTATTATTTTTTGTATAAAATGCTTTTAATTAAAAAAATTAACACATATAGAAAACTATATTATTTTTAAATCATAAACTGGCAACGAATAAATATTTATGATAGCTGAGAAAAACTACATTTTTAATTCTAAGAAAATGATATATTTTTTTAAATTCGATACTTGACAAATATGTATAGAAGTCAGCATCTTCAAAATTCCTGCTAAAAGAAAATCTCGAGAAAATAAAACGCTTTAATGGAAATGAAGACAACAGGAAACGAAAGTACACAGCAGTTTCAACAAAACGAAGTGATTCCCTCGGCCTTAAGTCAAGAGTGAAGTCAATGTTACACCCGTTTGTCAGTAGAGGGAAATGGTATTGACATTTCTTGTAAAAGGGCGCTACCCCCCTCTTATCTTATGTTAGCAAACAAATTTTGTGAGTCAGTTAGCCAATGAAAGGAAAAATCGATCTCAAGGACCTCCGAACAAATTTGAAATATATTATGAGAGAAATATTCTGAAATTTGACAGTAAGTATATTTTATTTATAATACATTTAGTATATTATCCTTATAATTCAAATAAATAAAACACTGTTGCCCATTGGCTCTCAAAAAAAGAAGGCATTCAGATAGTCCGTCGACCTGGTATGTCATACGTCCCTATGTTGATAAAATTATTCAAATCATACGATTTTTGCTGTTCTTAATTTATCTAGAGTAAATGGTTTTAATATTTTGGCTTTTTTTTCCAATGATTTTATAATTTTTATATATTAGATACTTTTTTGAATATCTCTACTTTTACAAATATTTATTTTTAGTTTTTCCATTCATAGTTATTTCCACCTTTGCTTGGCTTACTCTTTTCCTTTTCATCTTGTTTTTTTTTTATTTTTCTGAGTAAAAGGGGAACAAAAATTCTGAATAAATCTACAGTTAAAAAAAATTGCTCCCGATGCAGCTCTACGATATAGGTTTTCAGCCCCCCCCCCCAGATCTCAAGCCACTAGGCGAAAGCCTCTAACGCCTGTGCGGAAATATGCCACTGTCTGTACTTACTTAGACTTTTATTTTTTATTGAAATGATTTTATTGATCATTTTATAGCAATATACATTTGGGAGTTTTTCAAACTTATAAAGTATTTGCACAACAAAACTTAATTTAAATACAATTATATTGTTATCCAACTTTTGTCCATATCAAACCAAAAGATTTTTAAAAAATGGGCAGTTAATGGGTTAATGATTAGATTTCCTCATATTTTATTACTGAAGGGAGGGATTATTCATCGCTTTATAATACTAAATGAAGTTTTATTGTAAATATTGTTAACAAAATGCATTAATTTGCAGTGGAATTGAGAGACAGTTTGTGGCCTATATTTTTAAAGTACATAATAACATATTGATCTTACTCAAATATAATTGTTTCATAAAATTCAATACACTACTTCCGACAATTCAGCACCAAAATGCTTTTCTCTCTCCACTTTCAAGATTTTCCTTCCACGCACGACAAAAAGTAAATACATTTTTATTTCCCAAAAAGTGACCGATAACACTTCCCACATCTCTCCAAATTACACCTCTGGTTAATATGCAAACAATCTTCAAAATCTACCACATCGAAATTCCGTTACCGCATATCAAACACCAATTCTTACCTTAATGAATTTCCTAAGCAAACATATTTAATCTATCACAATCCCAAACCTGGTGAAGATAAGGACCTGATAGAATCTTTCATCTGATGGCGAGAAAAAACGGCAACACTTTCGCCGGTAAGTGCCAAGCCACGCCCTAAACGTCCATAATCCTCAGAAGAATGACCAACTTCTGTTTTTCTTTTTCGCTCGGATATATCGGGCGGTGGCCTTTAACTAACGAGCCGAATGTCCCTTTCGAGATCATTAATGCCTCCAGGCATCACTGCACACTCATCCGAAGGGAGGCTCTGCACCATTTTTTTATATTTAGCTTCTTTATTTTTCCAGTTTCTGTGTTACATCCGAGCGTTCAACCGAGAGGCTTTATATATAAGAGGAAAAGCACGTGTTGGGTGGGATAATACTGGAGAGAGCTCTCTGTGGAAAGTTGTGTTCAACTCCTGGATCTTGGATGCTGCTCGTGGATATGGTGTGTTCGGATATGGTTAGGGTGAGTCCATGGATTTTACCTGGTGGTCTTGGAAAATAGAATTTTTACGATTCGTTGATTTTTAAAGACATTGTTTTTATCATTTCTGAATGAAAAATCAAGAACTGTAGTACATATTTTAAATTAAACTCGGTAATATTTAAATATTTAGTCGTTTATTTATTTAAATGATATCGATAGGTCTTTGAAGATTTAATATTATCAAAATATTTGCCTAATAGAATTTATATGAATGTTTCCATGAATGAGTTTAGTTTAGTTTAGTTATATTAACGTCCCGTTTAAAGCAACACGGTTTCTATGAATGAATAATCAATCGACGAAATATTTTGGCAATGATTATTTGTTCCGAAATTATTGAAAAAGAGATCAATTGATATAAATTTTCATAACGATACAATTTTAATTCAAATATGAGGTTATTTATGTAGTCAAATATTACCAAGCAGTTTGTTAAGATTTAATATTACCGAAATATTCGATTAAATAGAGTTAATAATTATATAATAATATTATAATAGATTGAAATTTTTTTCTCATTTTGGAATATAATAACATATTACATTTCTATTTATTTAATATATTTGATTAAACAGTTTAAACTTTTTTAACACTTTTGATAATCTATTTTTCATAGCTCCTTCACAAAAAAGAGAATTTTCGTAGAAACGTAGGTATTTTAAACAATTTCTTTTGTCATTTTTTGAAAGAAATAAAGTAACAAAATAAATATGAAGAAAAAGTAACTGACAGATAAATTTTTCAAAAAGCTTTCCATAATATTTAAATAATTGAATATTCATTCAGTTAAATAATAGCCACTTTTGCCCACAGATATAATTCTTTCCAAAATAAAGAAGTTCAACAGCATTAAAATGAACAATTAGATCAATCAATAATCAATTAAAGCAAAATTTTGATTATGAATAATTAAAATTTTCTCAAAGCAACTCATTAATTTATAATTTTTTTTCAATATCTGAATATTCCATTATTTATAAATTTAAAAACTATATATCAGTATTCGAATACTTGGATGAATGTATAATCAATCGACAGGATTTGCTTTTTTGCCAGTTTGCTTTAAAATTATTGTTTCCGAAAATTCCTCAGTCATTTGAAATATTTATGTCATTAAATTCTATTTAAATTAATAACATTCATATTAATAAAATAATATAAATTCTTTAAATTTAAAAGCAATTTGAGTCAGTGTCTGTGATTTATTGGATTTTATTTAGTAGTGTTTGAAATAAAAATATAACGAATTTCGACTTTTTGTTTGGTAATTGAATAGAGTTTATAAAAGAAATAGCTGTTCTTTTTCCTGGAAATTACAGTAATTATAATGAATATTAAAATTAAATGTCTGATAATAACAAAAAAGCTAGTTGATTTTTTTTAATTTACAAAAATCTCTTAAATGGCTTGAATTTATTATGATTCAAAATTTGGATAAACAAAAATGTTAAAATAAATTGGTTGAGACTGTTGTTATAATACACTTTTAGCGTTAATATTCTCAGCATTCAAGTAGGGGTGGTGTTTCTGACGTATTTTCGCGTGCTTTCTAATAAAATTATTCCCTTTTTTCTTCCACATAAAACAGTGGACTATAGATAGTCCCGTGAACAGAAATGCTCATTTTTTTCACCCAGAGTTCTCACGAAAATATTGTGTTTCTTAGTACAGTAAAGAATATTGTATACGCAAATCGGATGCCTGGATGAAATCAAAATTTGGATGGAAATTAAAATCCTGTCTAAGCAATTCTATTTATTTAAGTCATTGCATTTAAGATTTACTGCATTTATATTCATTTGAAACTACAAACCAACAGATGATCCATTCTTTGAAGAGTTTTATTCAAAATTTGATAAAGATCTATGTGTTGAATGCCAAATAATTTAATTCGTCGTGATTTGCAGTTATCCTGTTCACTTTTATTCTGCGAGACAGACAAACAGACTTCTTGTGAATGGATTCGGTTCGAATTTATAAGAAATATAGAAATTTCGCCGAAAAACTCTTATACCAAATTTCATTCGCTTACTTTCAAGTGTTTTGAATCATCGAACTCATGGATACACATAATTCTAAAAATGTGCTTTACCAACCCAGGGAGATCTAAAAGCTAAAAATTCGTCAAAATCTCGAGTTATAATTTTTTTTTTTTTTTTGCCTCATTTAAATTTTTTATACGGGATAATGGAAAATTGTGCATAAGAAGTTTAATACATACGGTAGAATAAAGAATAATAGACATGGGAAGGGATATATATCTTTCTTGATAAATGCGTGATATATCGTAAATGCGTATGATTAATTAAATAATTAACTGCCATCTTTTAAATCATGAAAATATTATAGGAGCCGAGCCAACTTTTTAGCTTAAATTATAACTTTATTTAGGTTTCTCAGATAATATGAAACTGGCTTAATGGCATTGAATTCATTATTATTTAAATATTAGAAGTTATAAACGCCATCAGTAATTTTTTTCACATTGCATAACATTTATTATAACGTGGTTTTTTTCCATCACACATTTACATAATCTCACATTTACGAACTATACGAAAAAATTTGCTAGCAATATAAATATTGATTGAGATAATTAAGGGAATTTCTCTGCTTTCTTCGTAAAATATAAAAAGATAGCAGAATAAGGGCAAGATATAAGATTCATTTTGATTTTTCTACACAGATTCCTGCTTTGATCGTAAAAAGTGTAATTTACAAGACATTTTTTGCCATCAAAATTGTATTTTATTCCTTTATAATTAGTGAAATTCAATAATTTAAAACTAAATCTGTTTTATATTTAATTCATTTCATCCTTATTGTCTGATTTTGTTATAGCTTATAACGATGGTTCTCAGACTCTTTCAAACCACGGTAACTCATTCATTCCAGATTTTTCCCAAATTTCCAATTTAAAACTATAACAAATACTGAGTGCAAAATATTGAATAATTTTGTTACTTACAGAAAATTAATAAATAATTTTGTTTATATTAAAATATAATTAATGAATTCGTTTAAATATAATAATCTATAGAATGGCTTTAGTTTAAATTATAACTTTATTTAGGCTTCTCAAATTATATGAAATTGGTTTAATGCATTGAATACATTATTATTTAAACACTAATTGTAATTTTAACAATGATAATGAAATAATAATAATAATAATAATGATAATGATTATAAATTATAATAATGATAATGATTATAA